>CM069907.1:26285504-26574504 GCA_036172215.1 Camellia granthamiana
ATCAAAAATAAACTTCGAGGTTAGTGTTATTTCAAAAAAAAAAAAAAAAAAAGAGGAGGCCAGTATAATTGTCAGAACCTCAAGCAAGATGAGTGTAATTCACTCAAAAATTATAAATATTAAAAAAAAATCATTTAACAAAACTGACACAAAAATAAAATTTTAACTATCCTTCTGTATAATAATTAAATTATCAGAATTACTAACTCAATTATATTGTTGACATCATTAAAAATTATTAATTAACTTAATAATTAATTAATAAAGTAATTTTTTTTATTATGTAATTAGAAATTTTTAAAAAAATGATGCAAATTTCATAACTATAAAGGATAATTAGCATTTAAGCAAACCTCATGAGAAATATTAGTAATTAACCTCATTTTCTACTTTCTAAAATATTTGATTTTTTTTTTTTTTTCTCAACGACGTCCAATTACAAACTGACTTCCAATTATTTAATACAACATGGCACTAACGCCATCTTGATGCAACCTTGGGTCCATTTGTTTTCAAGGTAGAATGCAATGGATTAATAGTGATGGTATTGTTAGTGAAGGGATTAAATAAAATTGTATTTATTTTGATAATAATTGTTGGTGTAGAAATTGTTAAATTATTTTTATATAAAATAAATATAAATAATAAAACAAATAAATAAAATACAAAAACATTAAACATTAATGCTCAAAAAAAAATGTCCAACATGTAAAAAATAAAAAATAAAATAAAAATAAAACAAATAAAACTATGATTTTTACTTAACAAAAAATACAAAAAAAAAAAAATTAAACATTAATGTTCAAAAAAAATGCCCAACATGTAAAAAATAAAAACATAATAAAAAAAAATAGTCTAGCGAATTATTTTCTAATATCAAGTTCCAAGCCTCCATCCTAATCACCTCCTCAAGGCCCATCCCAATCCGAAGAGGATTATGAATCCCCTCTCTATCTCCCAAACAAACACAATGTTAGTGAATTCTCCCTCAATCCTAATCTCAATCCTTTTCTCTATCTCCAAAACAAACAAGGCCTTAACAACTTGTCTCTGTATTTATAAATAATTACATTCTTAAAATATTATTTTGAGGTTACATTATGATTAGGGAACTATTAAAATTTTATCTACACAATAAAAAATAAATGTTAAAAAATAGAAAGGAAAAAAAAAAAAAGGGATCTCCAAATCAATGGCCAACCCTAATAATTTATATCATATTATCATTCCTCACCAAGACAACTTGTAAGAACATCTCCAACAGACTTTCTTCTTACATCTCCAACAGACTTTCTTCAGAGAATCCATTAGTATAAGTCATTATATAACAGAGTTAACAATATATTTGTGTTTTTATTTTGCTCCAAAGGGATGGCCAAAATGGCTCCCTAAAACAAAGTTTGTTACTTGCATTGTTAATAAAGTTAGTATTGTGTAGTTAAGATCTACTTAATTATTGTTTTTATTATATTTGTTGTTTTGTTTTTTAAAAAAAAATTTTTTAAAAAAAAGGTGTCTTGAAGCCAAAGGGTTGGTTGTGTAGATGCGAGCAGTAGTAGTAAGAGAGTTTTAATTCTCTAAATCTCTCTCAGTGCATTTTATTTCTGTGTATTTTTAATTTTATATTTTTAATAAAAATTTTATTTTGTTGGTAAAAAATAAAAATGAAAAACAATGTAGAGAATACTAACAAAGTAAAAAGAAAGAGCAAATTGGGAGTAGGGACAGCTTTTGCCATGGCAATAGAGAAAGACGGGGAGTAGACAAAGAGATAAAAGAGAGAGAGTTAAAAAGAAAAAACACAAAGAGAACAGGAGGAGGAGAAAAGGCATTTCTTTTATTTTTAAATTTTTTATTCACTCCCTCATTTAACATACTTAATACATAAAATTGGATCTCATTTTTATTACTTTTGTCAATCAACATATAATTTTAACTGTCTTTTTGGATGTTCTAATAATTTTTATGATATTACTAGGATGATAACGGGATAAGTTGGTAGTGCCCACCCTATTCTATATCATATCAAGAGTGGGGTAAATAAAGGAAGCGACCGGAGAAAGGTGGAATAATTTTGTAATTTTAGATTAGGGATACTAATAAAAGTTAGAGATAATATATATATATATATATTGGGAAATTATATTATAAACACTCTTTAAAAGGGATGTACCATATGCACTTCTAGCTATATCATTTTTTTTTTTATAGTTATTATCAATTTGTTTCTTTAATTATAACAATATTTTAATGATTACTCATAAAATCTTTAGTTATATCTTATGTGGTTTTTGGTTATAACTTCTTCTTATTTTTATAGTTATAACACAAAAAGTATGTGATTATGTTATTTTCTTTTTTAATTATAAGGTGCATATGGTACACACTCTTTAAAGGATATATTCCATGATTTTTTTTCCATATATATTAATATACACACGCATATATATATATATATATATATGTATAGAAAGAGAGTAATGTTAAGACATTTGGTAGAATATTTGGTAAAATATTTAAAATCCCTAACATTTTATATATATATATATTGCTCAAGATAACGGTTTATATTTTAGTAGTTTGATTACAATGAAACCAATGTCTCTCCACTCAATTAGACACATTAGTGTCCTCTCTATTACCACTTGAATAATATTTATTATAAATAATAACCTATAATTAATTAGAGTCAAAATAAATGAGTGAAAATAAATATTAAATATAATATTTTTATTTTATTTTATTAAAAAATAATATTATATATAAATATAAGGATAGGAGAGCAAATTTATTCTCACCAGAATTCCTCAGTAAGGTCAAAAAAATTGATCCAACAACAAAACAAGCGTATACTATTCAACAAAACAAAACAAACAACAAAACAATATATTCCTCAATTTTTGTTAACTAGATCCAACAACAAAACAAACGTAAACATGATAAAGGGGTAGTGCAAGTCGTAAGGACTCTCTTTACTAGATTCTATATTTGGTTTTCAAGTCTCACCGTCCTCTCCCTTAGGTTAGATTATATTTTTATATTGTAAATAATATAAAGTTCTTTAAAAAAAAAATTTAATGTATACGATTTTCCAATAGAATCTTAAATTAATTTCAGAATTTTTTTTTTTTTTTTTTTTTTTTATAAATTTGACCACTTAAGAAATATATATATTTAACCATTAAAAAAAAAAGAAATATATGTTTAAAGTTGCATTGCCTCTTTTGTGATTTGTAAATTGTATTATTAACTACGGCATTGACTTCTTATCCTGGACAGATAGGTGATGGATGAAAGAAAGACAGGATAGGTGATGGATGAAAGAAAGAAAAATGGAAAATGCTACAGGTCATTGATTTTTCAACCAAACAAATAATCAAATGTTTTGATATTTGGTATCTCTAGCATTATCCAAGAAAAATTGTGCTTCATAAAATGGAGAGCATGATTACAATCAGAAACAAGTGATGTCGTATCTCCTTATATTTTCCAATCATCCAAAACACAAATTTATAAGTCCCACCCCTCTACCAATTATAATACTATTGGAGTACCACGTGACGGTATCCAAGACCAACCAATAACTTCTTGTAAAAAAAAATAAATAAATAAATAAATAATTAATGTATATGATTTTGAAAAGACTAATGTTATATACACCAATACTAATTAGTGTACCAATTGATAATGTGACATAATTTAAGATATTTTTAGTATTTGTAATTTATATAATGAGTTGGGTTAATAATAATGTCATAACTAGTGTTGATACACTAATTGATGTATGTAGCACCACTCTTTTGAAAATAAGAAGTTGTTGTACCTCATTAGTAAAGTAATAAATGTAGTATATAATTTTTAAAAGAATAAAATTATATACATAAGTTATTTTTTTATTATTATTATTTAAAAAAAACACACTCTTATCAATAAATAGTGTACAACCCAACTAGGGAATTATACAACCCAACTGGTGAATTATATGATCTTCATTGAACGAAATGCCATGTTATTTATTAATTTTTCGAAAATAAATAGAAGTAGAAGTTATTACATGGGTCAAGAAGATTATGTGACTATGTATTAGGAGTGGTTACGGTTCGGTTTTAGACGGTTTGTGAATTGGTTTGAACTCACTCGCGTGTATGCAGTTTGGAAAAAATTCAACCCGCAACCGCCTACAGTGCGAGTTGCGATTTACGTGGATAAGATTCATAAATGTGTGGGCTATTGCGGGCAGTTTGTAAATTACACTTTTTTCTTTACAAATTTATTTTGGAGTTTTTTTTTTTTTTCCATTTTGTAAATATTTATTTTGGGCTCTTTTCCCTCCCATTTTCTAAAATGCTCCAACATTAATAATTAATTAATTACAACTTATAAAATTAAAAACATAACAAAATTAATTCCTAAGACAAACAAATTAGGGCAAATTACACAAATAGTCCCTATAGTTTGGGGCTTGTGTCACTTTGGTCCCTGACTTTTCAATTGTGACACATTTGACCCTGAATTTTAAATCTTGTTTCAAATAAGGACAATTGAATATATAATTAGATTTTTTAAGGGTAAAATTGTCAATTTGATAAAATATAAACTAATTTGACAAAAATAAATGTCAAGAAAATATTTTTGAATTTTTAAAAATTATTTCTACCTACTGAAAATAAAATTATGTAAAATTGATAAATCTTTTAGACATTTATTTATTTATTTTTACCAAATTAATTTTTATTATGTGTTTGGATGATGATCATGTAAAATTAATTTAAAAAATTAATCATGTAAATTTTTATTAATTTTAAATAATTTTATCATTGGTGGATAAAAATAATTTTAAAAATATTAAAAATATTTTTTTGACATTTATTTTTGTCAAATTAGTTTATATTTTATCAAATTGACGATTTTACCCTTGAAAAATCTAATAATATTTTCAATTGTCCTTATTTGGAACAAGATTCAAACTTCAGGGTCAAATGTGTCACAATTGAAAAGTCAGGGACCAAAGTGACACAAGTCCCAAACTATAGGGACTATTAATGTAATTAACCCAACAAATTATTCAAAATCCTAAACTTTTAAATCAAATCATAAACTAACACAAGCACATATTTCAAAATCTTAAACTAGATCATCAATCTCATTTATTATTTACTACCCAGCAATACAATTAAAGTAAAATCATTCAAAAATCTAAGCTTACTTAAAAGTAATTATTCATTAACTTTTACATTCATTCAAAATGCAATAATAAAATAACAACGGTCCAAGTTTTAAAAATAAAAATAAAAATCTAAGTGCGGGTGCGGGTGCGGGTTAAACCCGCAACCCGCAATCATGTCATATTTGAAACCGCATCTGCCCGCATTGTGTCTGCGAAACTGTCTATTTGTATGCAGATCGGTTCTGGTTGGACGGATTGGGCGGTTCGGATAACCCTATACTTAGCACTACTATATACACATCTAATGCGATCATATTGATCACGTTTGGTTTAGTTTTAAAACATGATTTGGATAAAAAAAATTTAAAAAATTGTTGGGTTAACAAAATTTTAAAATACAACTTAAAACTCAATTTTCTCTCTCCTCTCTCATTCTCTTTTTTTTTTTATAATTTATAAATCAATCAATCATTTTTTCTCTTTTCTCTCTCATTCTCTCACGGTCTACAAATCAATCAATAAAATTTTCTCTCACACCCATTTATTTAATGAAAAAAAAATTAATTTTTTTTTTAAAATCATCCCAAAACTATTTTTAAAATTTTATAACTAAACAAATTTTCAACTTTCAAAACTCTTTTTAACAACTTATCTTTTAAAATATAATTCATAACTCATTCCACTGCTTTCTTATTTTTAGTACTACGTAATTCTTAAAACCCTTGCTATTAATTAGACATATCATTAACTCAAAATTCTTGAAAAACAGAATAACTACTCGAATAGGAGAGAAAGGTGTAGGCGCACATTGTCTCCATATTCTGATTTTGAAACTAGTTTGTTAAAAAAAATCCAGTAATGCTATGAATACTAATTATTACACTAACTAAATACCAATTAGATATAGAAAAATGATTTGTGGCTCTAAAACTGCTGGCACTAATGGCACTAATTTCCTGTTTTGGTAACTTTATTTTATTTTTTTATTTTTTTTACCTAATATAGAAATTAGTGTCATTAGTGCTCAAAAAATTAGTGCCACAAATCACAACTGTTAGATATAATATCAGGTAGAATTATATTAAGTAGCAAAACTTATATGTATATCTTATGACTTAGTTAATATATTAATTGATGCACTAATTATGATTAACAATCACTATTGAAAAAAGATCGTTGTTAACCGTACAACCGTTACCCCCTTCAAAAAAAATACACATAAATATCATGAATAATATTATATACATTAATTGATATATTAATTAGTATATTAAAAGATGATTTGACATAATTTTTAAAACTTTAAATATTTATAATTTATATAATAAATATAATCAATAATAATATTATGATATATATTAATACACTCGTTAATATACAGAATGAGACATGTAGCATCACGAAATATCATAGGCCCACGGTTTTTCAAAGATGGGATCACAACCGGGTCGTTTTAAACCATTGCACGCCGCGTAAATAAATTACTCACTCTGCCCCTTACGCGGCTCTCACACGTTGAATGGGAGTTGTAGTCGTTGTGCGACTTGTATAGCAATAATTGTTGCGTAAAATATTTTTAAATGGTATTGAGTAAAATATTTTTATAAAAAATCAAATAAACCGGATATAGATAGATTTTTCATCAACTTATATTTATATTCAGTTTAATAATTATATTTTTATTTTTTTTATATATACAAATGCAAGTTAATGAAGGGCCTATCTGTCACGACTCGTTCCCCGTACCCAAGAGTTAAGCATCGTGATGGCCAGTAACTGAAGTTACCTCCGGCCAATTCTTAAACAAATTAATAAACGCAAGTGGAAGAAATATTTAAGTAAGGGTACCAAAATAATCATTGAAGCTTATATTTTTATTACAAAATTTATCGACCAAAAAGGCCGATCTTTACATATAAAAATATCAATAAAAGTATTGTGTGTGTCTAATCCGCAGTCTCGCATCTAAGACTTTCCAAAAGCTATTTCTAAATTGCATTGTTTCCTGAAAATTAATAAACAACTATAAGCACATGACAGAGTGAGAAATATTATACCAAGAGTATAAGGGACACGAAATAACCATGGATAGTTAGTTAGGCCAAAACATTTAGGATAACTTAGTCGGAACAAATAATCTTTTAAGTAACAAAACTGAGATTATGTAAATATATCATTTAGGTGGCAGAAACTGAAATACAGAAATTATGTAAGTAAATTACCATAACCACGGTACAGAACAGAACAGAACAGAGGTTACAGGAGTGACAGTCAGAACAGAGGTACGGATTCTAGAGGTGACTCCCACAATAGTGTAACACTTAACTCCCCACAGCACTTTGATCCGCACAGAACAGAGGTGCGGATTCAAGAGGTGGCTCGTACGGATTTTAGAGATGGCTCCCACAATAATATAGCACTTAGCTCCGCACAGCATTTTGCTCCGCACAGAACAGAGGTCAATGGATCAGAGGGCCACAAAGTAACCAAACAGAGGCCAATGGTTATTTAAGTCCCCCAAGGCATGGGACTCCCGTGGTGGTACTTACAAAACGTAATTGTTTATAAGGTCATCGTCAAATATTCTTTAAAATATAAACAAATATATCCATGGATTTTTTTTTAAGCAAATAGGGTTCAGAAATAAAACCACGTAACTGAAACCTTTATAAAACATAATTTTTATTAATATACTAATAAAACATAACTTGTGTAAAACAGATTTTAGTAAATCAAAATATACGTAAAATACATTTTGGTGACTCAAGGTATAATATAACTCACCTTAACTTTAATACCTTACTCTTTCTTTCCACTATTAAAAACTCTTTTACCTTCCACTATTTTTTTCTTCTTCCTCTCTTTCTTTCTTTTCTTTCTTTTTCCTTTCCTTCCTTTTCTTCACAGGTTTGATCAGCTCCCCTATTTATAAGGAGGAAAATCCAATATGTAGGCAGCACGTGGCCACCCGAATCAACCTCCTGATCTACTTCACAACTTCATCAGATTTGTTTATTATGAGCCTAGATTCATATCTATCTTAAGATAATTATATTTTGGCTTAACTTTTAATATAACTATATAAATAATTTAATTTTTAATTAAATTACACTTTATCTTATATTAATAGAAAATTATTTATTTATTTTGCTATCACACCTATTATTATTATTATTATTTATATTATCTATATTATTATTATTTATATTTTGACCCCTAAACTTTTAATAATTATATTATTTTACAAAATTACGCATAATAATATATAATAAATCATATATTTTTTTAACTGAGATTAAATAATATTAGTATAAATTCTACAGAATAATTAAAAATTTGGATTGTTACACTATCGATATCTGATCAATTTGATTTTTGACAGATATGTTATCCTTGATATTTTTTAAAAATTGAATGATTCGAATCATTAAAATGAAATCCAACATAATTTTAATGAATTGTACAACAATCACTATTGTGCAAACTGCACAGCAATGACTCCTGATCCCATTGAATGGAGTAATTATTCTATTTGCGGAGAATTTCATGTTGGTGGTTTATCCAATTAATGGTAGGAGTTAAGAATTATATGGTGTTAAAAAGAAGAAAATTAAGGAAAAATGACATTATCTCATTGGATGATCATATGACTATGTGGTCTTCCACGGTTTTTGCACACAGCACTGGTAGGAAGTTTGAAAATTTGTGGCTCGAATGGCTCGAAACTGCCAAAACGACGTCGTTTTGCTGTCAAAACGACGGCGTCGTTTTGGCAGTTTCGAGCCATTTGAGCCACACATTTTGTGGCCCTCAAACATTATTCTTTTGCACACCCTTAGTCTTCCTAATCTGTAAGATAATTTCAACATTCAACTCGTAATGATTTGTTCATTCCAAATAAAATTTAAGAGCTGATTTGAGAATTGATTTTTTTAAGTGAATTTCTTTTAAATCTTTTTAGATAAGGATATATAATATATAAAAAATAAAAAAAAAATAAGAAGAGTATGATTTGATCATTTATAGTGATTTTTATTTTTATTTTTTTGTTAAAAACTTAACTAGTCAAACTGGCTTAAGTGTGTGAACAAATTTTATACTACTCATTTTTTTGAATTAAATATTAATTTAAAAAAATCATTTTAGAAAATTTGAACTCTTATTTAATTGTATGTGTTGGAATATTCCTCTGTACCATTTAATTTTTTATTCTTAATATTTTTTCAAACATAACATTACAAAAATAAATCTTACCATTTTAATTAATAAAAATTAAATTAAGACATGTCATCTTTTTCTCTCAAGAACAATAATTTTTTTGAATAATGCTTGGGACCCCCTTTTGGGGGTCACCCCCTCACCCCCCTTTGCCACGTGGCGGAGGGTGATTGGAGGAGCAGGAAAAAAAAGAAAAAGAAAAAGAAAAAGTAACCAATGAGAGAGAGAGGGGGTCAAAGGGGGTGGGGGGAAAAGGGGGGATGAATCATTGTTGAATTTTTTTATTCAACGACAAAGATTGCACACAAATAAGGTACTAATATAGAAGTAAAAAATACATACAAAAAAGTATTCCAGATTAGATGTGTATCTTTCAATATGTTTATGAAAAATGATTTGTGGCACTAAATTTCCTGGCACTAATGGCACTAATTTCCTGTTTTGGTAACTTTGTTTTTTTTTTTTTTTTTTTTTTACCTGATATAGAAATTAGTGCCATTAGTGCCACAAATCACAACTGTATGTTTATTTACAAAATAATATTACTACATCATTTTTGTAATGATAATGACATTTTAAAAATAAATTCATTACATTTGTTTATATAACATACATTTAGTTATATATATAGTATAGATCACTATACCTATAATAGATAGTATATAGAGGGAATTACTTGACCGTTGAACATGGAGAAAATAATTACATATGGTGGGAATATAACTTTTTACATGAAATGAATTTTAACAAAGGAAAAAAAAAAAAAAAAAAAAAAAGAAGAAGAAGTTAAACTCCACCTTCTTATAATTATTTTTGGCCTTTTAGGCTGAGTAGTAATAAAGGAATTGTAAATTACTGAGATTAGTGAAAAAATATTTTTTTTTTTGACTATTCCACTGACTTTTTTTTTTTTTTTTTTAAGAGGAAAATCCTCTCTACCCTCCCGTAGGTCCAAGACAACGCCTCTTGCAAAGATCAACAGGGTATCCTGTTAGCCGTTCCGAGCGAGGAGACTATTCCACTGACTTTACATAATGCATACAATAAATTTTCACCACCGCTAAAATACATTTGATTTGGAATTTTCAAAAATAGTTTTTAATTTATATTTTTGTATTTTTAATATTTCCTTAAATTTTTGATCAATTCTTTTTACTTTTTATATTCACTTAATCTTGATACACTTAAAAAGTATAAAATTTATAAAAAAAAATTTCTTAAAAATTAATTGAATACAACAAAATATGAAAAAGTTCTAACTTTATATATATATATATATTTTTGTATTTGGAAAATTTAAAAATATATATATTATATTTTTAAATGTATTTAGATTAAATGAATATAAAAATAAAAATTTGCATAAAATATTTTTTTAAAAAGCCACCAAAAAAAAAAAGAGAAGAAAAGAAAATTGAGTTAAACCAGGGTGATATTTTTTTCACTATTTCACCTATTTATAATTTTTTGATTCCCCATATACATGAGAAATTATATGGTACATACTCCCTCTAGGGTGCATATCATATATATCTTTTAGTTATAATTTTTATATTATTAATTATGACACATGGTGATGTTAGTTATGATATTATTTTTATTATAATCGAAGAGTTATTTAGTTATATCTCATGTAATATTTTGTTATAACTCAATTTTTTTTAATTATGATTTCAATAGTTATGGTCTTTTTTTAGAAAGTTGATATTTAAAAATTCACTGAAAAAACCCATTCTCAAAATTTATTTTAGGTTTTTATCCACATAGCAAAAGAGAACTATCACTATTGCGTGCTAAGGGAAAGCGTAACATAGATTTTGTACCGCAAACTTCTGAATTTGAAATACACTCTAATGTAGTTCTACAAAATAGTAATATTTTTGTTGTGAGGATATATTTTCTGAATACCAACACGTGGCCAAGGTAACGCCGACGTGTCAGTCGAGGTGCCAAGTGTCCTGCTCATGACGCCGAGGTTATCTCAGCAAGGCCAAGGTTATCTCTGAAGATATCGGAATCCGAGATAAGCGGATAAGGCACAGGAGTCCTACAATGATGAGGGGACTCAGCCTGGATAAGGATAAAGCTCTTAGGGAGATTTATCTCTATCTAGTCCAGGATAAGCACTGAGCTAAAATCCATTGAAGCTAGGCTTCTATGGGGACTGGGATTGAGTTAATTATAAAAGAAAGGCACCCCCGATTGGTCTAAGGTACGCAATTTATCCTGAGAATAGTGAGTTTAGCAATTGATTATCTTTGAGAGATATACTGACTTGATCGTTGGAGTGCCCCCGGGTGGACGAACCACCGCCGGAATCTTCTCTTTCTGTTTCAGGTCATCCAGGTGTCATCTATTCTGCCAGTGATCTCCAGCTGAATACTGAATTGGCAGTGTGGTCAGAAAATCACTCACACAATTTGGCGCCGTCTGTGGGAAAGAAAGGAGAATAGATGGCCAGTAACGGACAGAAGGAAAAGATTGGGGACGACACTCCTGCTGGGAGTGGCAGACCTATCGACCTTGACGTTAAAGGAGACAACCGCAACACAGAAACTCGTGACCAGAATCACAGCAACAAAGACGTCGGCCAGGATGGCGACGTTTCAAAGAAGCCAGATCGAAGTGGGTACTACAATGAGGATGACCTCCAGGTATGGAAGGATAGATGCCTGCGGAGGGACGAAGAGGTAAAAGAGATGGCAAACAAATTGGCGGACCTGCAATCGGTTGTCAATTTCATGATGCAAAACGACGTTATGCAGCCACCATTCCCGCTGCAGGACACGCCGATTCCAGCGGCCAATGCCCAGAAAGGAGGGCAGAAAACAATTCCCATAGCCCTTCAGCACACCAGGAGCGAAAGACATTCTCACCGACCTTCCAAGGAAGTTGGACGAGGAGAGTCAAGAAGGGAAGAATTACGAAGGACGCATCACACAAATGAGGCAGACCCCAAAGAACATCGACATGTTCAGGGGCAGGCGCTGTGCTTCGACACAACTAATGGAGAAAGGTCGAAGAGGACTCACCACGAAACTGAAAGTAGTGCACCAAAAAGATTGAAATCAGGAGATAACCGAGCTCCTAGGCAGACAAAGGAGGACTTAAGAGACTACCTCAAGAGGAAGCAACAAAAGCCCGATGCCAAAGTAAACTCCCCTGATAAGCTGAGAACACCGTTCTCTGTGGAGTTGGACAAATTTGAAGCACCGAAGAGATTCAGTATGCCGAGGTTCCAAATATATAATGGTAAATCAGACCCCAACTTCCACGTTGGATTATACTTGAACTCAATGGCATTGTATAGTGGGAACAAGTCGTTGCTCTGCAAAGTGTTCCCCTCATCCTTCAGGGAGATTGCATCAGATTGGTTCCACAAACTACCAAAGGGAAGCGTGAAGACTTGGGAAGGCCTCGCCGAGATGTTTGTGGCCAGGTTTATGACAAACAAGCTGCAGCCATTGAGGGTGGACGCATTGATGGCTCTGAAGATCAGTAAGGATGAAGGCCTTAGGGCCAACGCAAAAAGATACTATGAGGTGTTCAACCGAATACCCGAATGTAATCAAGAGGTAGCGGTCATATCTTTCAAGAATGGCCTAAAAGACGACTGCCCACTACGAAAGTCTTTGGCAAAGACACTGCCAAAGACCATGGAAGAGCTCATGGCGAGAATCGAGAAGTATGCCAGAGCCGAGGAAGACACGTCGGGGACTAAGGAGACAAAGCAAGAGAAAGGAAACAGCTCGCCGAAGCGAGGCCGAGGTAACAATGGATCGAGCAAGCAAGAGACAGAACTGAGGGCTACACAGGCAGTGACAACTGTGTTCTGAATCCCAATTCACAAAGTCCTGGATCAAATTCGAAATCAACCCTATTTCAGAACACCAGCAAGGGCACCAGGAGAATTTATGGGAAGAAACCTTGGCAGGCATTGTGCTTACCACAATGAAGACGAGCATATGACTCAGGGCTGCAGAGCCCTGAAAACACACTTGGGAAGACCTGGTGAGGCAAGGCCATCTGAGAGACCTTGTTGATAAGGCCAGGACAAGAGAAGAACAGACAAGACTGCCTCAGGCACTAGCAGCTCCGCTCCCCCAGCACAGCAACCTCAGGCAGGAGGACCTTGGGTAATTAATGTAATTCACTTGAAGGTCAACGAGAACGAAATTAGGGGGGAGACCCAGAAGGTGAAGCACTTGCAGCATGTCTACCAAGTCGGGGAGAAGAAACATCGGGCAGAGGAGTGCCAAGGACCAATAGTGTCCTTTTCCGAAGCCGACCTTGAGATGGTGCAGCATCCGCATAATGATGCCTTGGTAGTATCCCTCCAGGTTGGAGAATTGCCAAGTAAAGCGTATCCTGATTGACCAAGGCAGCGCTTGTGACATCATGTACGTCCGATGTTACAAGGAGCTTGGCCTTCAACCCAGACGACATGGAGGAATCCAATAGCTCAATGGTCGGGTTTAATGGAACGCCGACATGGCCACTAGGAACAACCAGCTTGGAGGTGCAGGCAGGCACCAGGAAGATAACAACAGAGTTCACCGTAATCGACACACCTCCCCTTACAACATCATTTTGGGAAGGCCATGGTTGCATGCAATGGGGGTTTGTCCCTCAATATTGCATCAACTATTGCGGTTCCCAACAGAGCATGGGATTGAGGAGGTCAGAGGAGATCAGCTACAGGTAAAGAATTGCTCAATGGCAGCAATGAAATCCACCTGCAGCATTCGAGAACCAGAGAAGGCAAAGATTGAAGACCGAGGACGTGGAGGTCCTAGAGGATGTCGGCAAGGAGCCAGCCGAGAAGAGTGAAGAAGCACAGAAGAAAATCCTTGTCCAGGAGGGAGATGAAGAACGCTTCTTTCTTCTCGGCTCAGGCTTAGCCAAGAAGAGGAAAAAGAGTTGGAAGCTTTTTTGAGAGCAAATATTGAGGTGTTCGCGTGGACACCTTACGAAATGCTTAGCATTGACCCCGAGGTCACTTGCCATAAACTGAACGTTGACAGTCGGCCAAACCTGTAATCCAACGAGCAAGAAGACCGACATTGTTGCATGTCGAAGCAGTGGAGGAAGAAGTAGACAGACTCCTAGAGACTAGGGCCATTAGGAGGTAAATTACCCAACATGGCTGTCGAACACAGTAGTGGTGAAGAAGAAGAATGGTAAATGGAGGGTCTGCGTAGACTTTACCAGCCTAAACAAGGCCCTGTCCCAAAGACAACTTCCCTCTACCCAAGATTGACCAGCTAGTGGATGCCACTTCAGGGCATGGAAGGATGAGCTTCCTAGATACCTACAGGGGGTATCACCAGATAGCCATGTACCCCCCGCGGATGAAGAGAAGACTGTGTTTATCACCCCAAAAGGGCTGTACTGCTACAAGGTGATGTCTTTTGGGTTTGAAAACGTAGGAGCACTTACCAAAGGTTGGTAACCAAGATGTTCAGACAATTGATTGGCCGAATGGTGGAAGTTTACATCGACGACATGGTCGTGAAGACCAAGGAACACCAGAAGGTCATCTGGCCGACCTCAAAGCAGTCTTTGAAATCCTTAAAGCATATCGGCTCCAACTCAATGCATCAAAGTGCGCATTTGGAGTTGGATCTGGTAAGTTCTTGAGATACCTGGTGACCAGAAGGGGCATTGAGGCCAGCCTAGATCAGATCAAGGCCATCCTGGAGTTGAAGAGCCCGACGTCGGCAAAACAGGTACAAATGCTAACCGGAAGGGCCGCAGCCCTAAATAGGTTCATCAGCAGAAGCTCAGACAAGTGCAGACCTTTCTTCAACTTAGTAAAGAAAGCCACAGACTTCCTGTGGACGAAGAATGCGAAGCCGCCTTGGCCGACCTAAAGAAGTATCTGACCACAGCCCCAGTTCTTTCAAATCCAGAACCTGGAGAGGAGCTGTTTTTATATTTAGCAGTTTCAGAACATGCGATAAGCGTAGTGGTAGTCCGAGAAGAAAAATGGGAACAAAGGACTGTTTACTATGTAAGCAAAACCCTAGCCGATGTAGAAACGAGGTATCTACCCTTAGAGAAATTGGCACTGGCTTTAGTAATGGCTTCAAAGAAGCTGAACCATTACTTCCAGGCCCATAAAATTGTGGTGCTAATTGAACACCCCTTGAAGTCCTTATTACAACAAGGAGACTTGACAGGAAGAATAGCCAGATGGGCAGTCGCCTTGGGCCAGTATGACCTGGAGTACCGACCCAGAACTGCAATCAAAGGCTAAGTTTTGGCCCGACTTCGTGGTGGAGTTCACGCCAGAATCCATCAAACATCGGGCTCCATTGAGCCAAGGTGAATGATGTCCAAACAAACAAGGAGGAGCCCAGCCAAAGTCGAAAGAACAAAGCAAAGAGGAAAAACTCAGACCCTGCAGCATTTACATCGGCGACTCCTTTCAACTGTTTGTTTGATGGGAGTTCCAACCGACAAGGAGCGGGGGCAGGAGTAGTATTGGTATCTCCAGATGGGCAGATACTAGAACAATCGATTCGTTTGGGGTTCAAGACCTCAAACAATGAAGCAGAATATGAAGCACTCATTGCAGGACTGAAGCTGGCAGCAGCAGTACAAACAGATGAGGTAATAATCTTTTGTGACTCACAACTTTAGTTAACCAGACAACAAGCGAGTTTGCGGCCCGAGATGAAAAAATGTCGGCCTACGCAAAAGAGGTCATCAGGTTGGCAGCCTTGTTTCAGAACTGCCGACTACTTCAGGTCAGCCGAGATGATAGCAGTCACGCCGATGCATTGGCCAACCTAGCTAGTGCAGTACAACCTGGAAAAGCCGAGGACAATAATGGTTGACTACTTGTTGGGCCCGAGCATCGAACCACTGACCATAGAGCGTGAAGCAATGTGTGTGGACATGGGACCAAGGCGGATGGATGTAATTGTTGCATTCCTGAAAGAAGGAAAGCTGCCAAATGACCACAAGGAGGCACACAAGATCAGATTGAAGTCGGCAATATTCAGTTTAACAGCAAAGGGACATCTCTATAGAAGATCCTTCACTGGACCCCTTTTGAGGTGCGTACATCCTTCACAAGTTGAAGATTTTCTATATGAAATACATGAAGGAATTTGCGGGAAACCACGCTGGGAGCAGATCACTAGCTCATAGGGCCATTACCCAGGGGTATTGGTGGCCCTACATACAGAAAGATGCAGAGGCCTATGTTAAGAAGTGTGAAAAAATGTCAAAGGTTTGCACCCTTGATACACCAACCAGCAGCAGACCTGAACCCAGTATCCAGTCCTTGGCCGTTTGCCCAATGGGGAATGGATCTTGTCGGACAACTGCCCCAAGCAACTGGGCAAAGGAAGTACTTGTTGGTAGCAACAGATTACTTCACCAAATGGATAGAAGCTGAGCCCTTAGCCAAGTTCCGAGATGTAGCGTAAAGAGCTTTATATGGAAGAACATAATCACAAGATTTGGGATCCCAAGAGCAATAGTCGCAGACAATGGAACACAATTTGACAGTAAGGTTAATCAAGAGCTTCTGCGCAAAGTTCAAGATCAAAAACTACTTTTCAACCCCAAGCTTTCCTCAAAGCAATGGACAAGCAAAAGCATCCAACAAAGTTATCTTCGATGGGATAAAGAAGAGGCTGCAGGCAGCAAAGGGAAAGTGAGTGGATGAACTACCAAGTGTGCTCTGGGCATATCGGACTACGCCGAGAAGATCAACGAGGAAATCCCCCTTTGCCATGGCTTATGGCACAGAAGCTGTCATTCCGTTGGAGGTCGGCATCCTGGGATCAGAACCCAGGGAGTAGAGAACGGGACTAATGATGTACTCTTAGCCCGAGATCTGGACCTACTAGAAGAAAGAATGGAGACAGCTGTAATTCAGCTGGCAGCATACCAGCAGCAGCTCTCCAGAGCTTATAATAAAAGGGTCAAACCAAGGGAGTTTCAAATCGGTGACCTCGTCCTGAGGAAAGTCGTCGGCAACAAGAAGGATCCCAGAGAGGGGAAGCTTGGCCCAAATTGGGAAGGACCCTACAGAATCATCTCGATACTGGCAATGGGGCATATCGACTTGAAGATAATGAAGCAAAGAGTTGCCAAGGCCTTGGAACACTTGCAATTTGAAATTTTTCTATCATTAGAATTTTTGTCATTTTGCCGAAGTAAATAAATAAAGTTTTAGCTTGTTTATATATGTTTGTACACTTGTGACTCATAAAGATACATAACGTTGTTTTTGGAATACATGTATAATGAGAACCCAAGTGGAACTTAGGTTCACATCAGGGGGCAGAGAGAAGAAAAATGGGTTTAACACTTGTTGAAACTTGAGAAAAGTTTACAAGTTAAAGTTAGACTAAGGTTAAACACTTGTTGAAATTTTATGAACAAATTTACAAGCTGAATCCAAGGTTATGCTAAGAAAAGTACTTGGGTGCTTGCGAGGTGAATCATCAGTTTGTATAACCGAGGTGTGTCACCCCGAAAAGGTTTGCACAAGGATTGAAGTGTATATTAAAGATATGCAAAATATTCTAAGTACAGAATCATACAAAGGCAGTAAAGAGAAGACAAAGATACAAGTATTCAGAGAAGGAAAGTTGTATTAACATTCAAGAGAAGGCACGTCGGCCCAAAACTTACTAATTGTTCCAAAAAAAAGAGAAGAACAAAAGTACAAAATACAAAGAAAAAACACATCAAAGTAAAGACTCTTCGGCAACAACAGATGGTTGGGTCTGAAGTTCAGACGACTGCTGGGAAGACACCTCAGCAGCCTTTTTCGCCGCAAGTTCGGCATCAATTTCTTGAAGGTTTCATCAAGGCTCTTGTCAGCAAGGGTCACGTCGGCTGATGCCTTCTCAGCTGTAGCATCTTTGGGAACTTCCTCACCCTCCTCATCTTGAGTCAAGTCCAGGACTGGCTCATTCAAAGAAGGGGACTTGGTCCCGGCAGCCTTCTTTGATTTCCTCACCAAGGTCTCCTCCTCAGGACTCAGATTCGTCGTCGGATTGACTTGGAGTTGGAGGGAAATGGAAGATGAATGACGTCGGTGTTCCTGAGAGGCAAGTCCTCGGGGACATCAAGCTTTTTTAGAAGAGACATCCAACCAAGGGTGGAAACCCTTGTTGCATGCCTGCTTCACTTGCTTTTCATAGTCCGCTGTGACATCGGCCACCCCCTCAGCATATGCTCTCTCATCGGCGGCCTTGACTTCGGCCTCTTTTGTTGCCAGAGCATCCTGAAGTTCTTTTTGGGCCTGGGCCATTTTCTCCTCAGCCTCTTTC
Source organism: Camellia granthamiana (assembly GCA_036172215.1). Taxonomy (NCBI): domain Eukaryota; kingdom Viridiplantae; phylum Streptophyta; class Magnoliopsida; order Ericales; family Theaceae; genus Camellia; species Camellia granthamiana. The sequence goes on from CM069907.1 coordinate 26,304,189, forward strand.
TTTTCGGCCTCAAGAACCTTCTTGATGGCCTCAGCAGATTCTGTCTTTTCTTCGGCGTCAGTTTGAGCTTTGATAACAGCCTCGGCTTGATCCTCCAAAGTCTTCATCTTTGATTGCAAGTTTTTATTAGTTTTTCTGAAGACTGGAGACCTCCCTCTTCTTCTCGACCAGCTTCTCCCGATTCTCGAAAGATTGTACTGAGAAAGAATGAGCATGCTGGATGGCCTGAGAAAAATAAATCAGAGCAGAAGTTATTACAAAATCTTCTAAAGTATAAAAAGAAAGAAAGAAAGAAAGAAAGAAAAACGACCAAATAAAGACACTTACTTGAACAGAACGCTGAAGCATCAGAGCATAGTTCTCATATTCACTAAACTCGGCGTTTCGGTCGAGATTGCTGGGAAGAAGCAGAGCGGGTACTAAGGGCAACGCCGACATTAATGTCATCGGCACTATCGCTGGCCATAACTGGCTTATCTTCCAGTGTGATTTGGGGGGCCTAGGGGGCATCGTGTTTTGAAGACCACGAGGTGGTATGCAGCGGACGACCTCGGCCTCTTTGATCGGGTAGACTCAGATGGTTGGGCCTCGACAGGGCCTCTTCTCCGCGGCAGAGTGGGACTTATCGCTCTCAGCTAGTTTGGAGATCGGCAAGGTGTCCTCAGTGTCAACCTGAGTCACATTTGCCTTTGGCTGAGCCTTTTTTATCCTTTTTTGCTTCGACTTTGGAGGTTGGGTTGGAGCTGGTTGAGCATCAACTGAATCGCGAATATTGGCCAAAAGATCCTTGGCGACTGCTTTTTGGCGACCCATCTCGGCAGAAAAAACAGTTCGTCGCCAACGTTGGCGCTGGGATATTGGGATCAGATAAGGAGCCGAGGTTGACGGCTGCTCAGCTAGATCAGAAGTTGATCCTTGATCTTGCCGAGATGTGGAGGCAGCTTGAGGAGTTGTGGCGGAAGGAGAAGAAAGACTCTTCTTCTTGGGGACGTCGGGAAGAGCTGACTTGTACGTAAGAATGAAATTAAGTAGAAGAGGGGCTCTCCGTTTGAGGACTGGCAGGTCCAAAAGTTTCCTCAAGTCTTTGCTGGGAAAAAAGACTGACGGAAGCCCTTTGGTGGCTGAGGAAGAGCTGCAAGAAAAAACAGACATTAGAAACGAACCAAGTATTGAAGATTTAAAAAAAAAAAAAAAAACAAGTTAGTATGAACACAAGGCTCTTACCATTGCCCTCTACAAAACCGAACGAGGAAGAGGGTAGAGATGGAGGTCCTCGTCTGGAGCGAACTCCCAGTTCCCCGAGGTGATGAAATAATCGTCCCCAGCCCCCTTGTTAGAGTCAGGGAGGTCGGCAACGATTTTGTACTCTGTGGACCTCGGCTTAAGGTAGTAAACGTAGCCCGTATCTTTTTTGAGGCCACACATGATGTAGCAGTATTGGATATCAGCTAAGGTAATCCTAGCGTTTTCTAGTTTGGCTAAGGCTATGATACCATTAATAACTCGATAGGAATTGATGGCGAGTTGCATCGGGTTCAACTTATAGTAGTGAAGTATCTCACGAAAAAGGGTGTTGAGTGGGAGCCGAAGTCCGCACTCAATGAAGGCTACCACAGGGAAGGACATAGTATCAGTTGTAGGCATGATGGAGTCATCCTCCCCAGCCAATCTCAGATGGATGTCGGTCGGGATGTCAAACTCTCGCCCAAAGTACTCTAACTTGGATGGGGTGTCTACCCTGTGCTTCCACATACCCATGATATCGGCTTAATTGAAGGGGTTCGATTTCAGAAGGGTGTGTTTCTAAAAGGTTTTATAGACCTCGGCTAAAGCCTAAGAATACACAGAATCTGAGGGGAATCGTTTCAGTTTTTTCTAAAAAAGGTTCTACAAACAAGTCCCAAACCTAAAACTATGGAGATGAAGATTGAAGGCACGAATCTGGAAAATAGAAACAGGTAATGCGATTCAGAGTCAAGAACAGTGAAGGAACATCAAGAAACACAAAGACAGGTGTAACAGGCCAAGAACAGTAGCAAAAGTGCAGAAAAATTGTGAGCAATACGTATATTCAAGACATGAGTAAGAAGCAAAGTCGTGAAATGATCACATTCAGATATATGATTCGCAAATCGAATGTTTGAACAAAGCAGTAATAACAACGAGTAATGAAGAGCATCAAAAACTGAAATTAAGAGAAACAGTAAACTCACCAAAGGAAAGAAGCCGGTGTTGAGTTCGCCGAAGTCAGACGAACGGCAACTACAAAAAAGATTAGCAAGAACCTCGCCGGAGGAGGTGGACGGAGCAAGTTGCAAAGCTTTAGAAGCTTGAACAATGGAGGATTTGGAAAAAAAAAAAGCTAGAAAGAGATAAAGCCTCAGAATCGGTGGAGAAAAGTGAAAAAATAAGGAAAGGGGGAAAAAGTTTTGTTAAAACTTGAAACGGCGGCAAAACAGAATTAATGAACCTAGAGCGACGGATTTGTCAGACGGCGCACGCAAGCAGAATTCGACTTACAAGCGCGTAACAAGTACGATCCCGTAAGGGGAAGGCACGTGGCTTAAACGGTTGGGTTATTATGTATAACAGCTCATACGCGCGAAGAAGCTCTTGGAATTCTTGATCTTTAAGAGGACATGTCGGCCTATAATGATGATCTCGGCTTAAGCCGATGTACTGGCAGGAAGTACCGATATAGGTTCCATCACCTCAGAATGCCGAGGTAATAGAACTTAGGGGGCACTTGTGGGGATATATTTTCTAAGTACCAACTCGTGGCCAAGGTGACGCCGACGTGTCAGTCGAGGTGCCACGTGTCCTGGTCATGACGCCGAGGTTATCTCGGCAAGGCCGAGGTTATCTCCGAAGATATCGGAATCCGAGATAAGCGAATAAGGCACAGGAGTCCTACAATGATGAGGGGATTCAGCCTGGATAAGGATAAAACTCTTGGGGAGATTTATCTCTATCTATTGAAGAGTCTAGGATAAGCACTGAGCTAAAGTCCATTGAAACTAGGCTTCTATGAGGACTGTGATTGAGTTAATTATAAAAGAAAGGCACCATCGATGGGTCTAAGGTACGCAATTTATCCTGAGAATAGTGAGTTTAGCAATTGATTATCTTTGAGAGATATATTGACTTGATCGTCGGAGTGCCCCCGGGTGGACGAACCACCGCCGAAATCTTCTCTTTCTGTTTCAGGTCAGCCATGTGTCATTTATTCTGCCAGTGTTCTCCAGCTAAATACTGAGTTGGCAGTGTGGTCGGAAAATCACTCACACATTTGTAATTAAAAATAAAATTTTTAAGATAAAATTTTAAGCGTAAATTACACTTTATCCCTTTTATGTTTGATTACATTTTCACTTTGGCCCTTAAAATTTATTTTTTTACCACTTTAGCCTTTCATGTTAAAAGTTTTTCTCGCTTTACTCTTAAAGCTAAATTATGCTTAAAATTAGACAAAAAATGTTACGATAACTGCCACATAACATAAACAATATATTATATCAGAATTTAAGTTTGTATTAATAAAATATTTTTATATCATGTGGTTGTCAATATATCATTTTTTGTCTAATTTTGAATAAAAATGAATTTTACAAGTAAATTAGGAAAAACTTGAAACATGAAAAAAAATAAAATAAATAACTATATGATTGAACATGGATAATTATATGTTTGAATCATATTTGTTTTAAATAAAAGGATGACAAATATAATTTTAAGATAACTATTCATTTTTTGTAATATAAACTTCATTCAAATCATCAAATATTTTAATTTTTTAGATGAGTATTCTATTTAACGAGTTGTGAAAAATAAACTATCAGATTACGAAATTGGTCCCAGAATAAATTTACCAAACATAAACACTATCTCAAATTATGATGTCTTTTAACTTTAAAAAAATCAAACCTATTTCAAAAAGCCATTGCTGTTATACTCCATTAGTAAAGTAATAAATCAATTTATTATTATTTATAAAAAAAAACTATTGTGCCCTTATTAATGTTATTGGAATAAATTACAAATACACATCTTGAGATTTGATTAAAACACGAATAGCTCTCTGTGATTTTGAAAATTACAATCTACCTCTTGAAATTTTTAATTTCATAACAAATCGCTCCTTTTATTAATAAATTATTAAGTCAATTAACTGTTTTTAATGATTTAAAAAATATATTTCAATTAATAATTTAGGTAATTTTTTTAATGTATAGGAGAGCAATTATAAATTTTATTTTTTTAATTAATTATATTAAATAAAAAATTCTAATAAGAGAATATTTATAATTTTTCAAACTATAGAGAGTAATCTGTATTTTAAACCAATCTTAAGGAGTGTACTTGTAATTTACCTATGTTATTTTAAGAAGTTAATTAAACTTTTTAATTTTTTTTTAAAAATGTTATAAAAAAAAAAGAGTAGAGAGTTCAAGTTTTTAAATAGCATACAATTCAACTAAGTCTCCGTTTGGCAAGTTGGGTTATGGGTTTTTTTAGTTATTTTAGCCACAAAAGACAAAATAGGCTATTTTAGTCATAAAAAACAAAACATCACATCTAACCCATAATCATTATACTCTTCTCTCACAAAAAAAGTCAAAAAGTCAAAAAGTCCTTTCCAAATTAAGCTTTTTAGCCCAAGCTAAAATAGCCAAAAAAGTCAAAAAGTCAAAAAGTCAACCCACTTCCAAAATCAACCCTAAGTAATTTACCTAAGTGATTTGAAAAGTTAGTTAAAAGTTGATTTTTAATTTTTTTTTATCTTTTTATATATAAAAAATATATATAATTTAAAATAAATTAAAAATTAATTTTTAACTATCTTGGCAAATTGCCGCTCTTTCTTTTGTTGGAAAGCGACATTACTTTAATGTCTCCAAATTCTGATTTTGAAATCATTTCCCTCGAAAAATCATTGTTAAACCGTACAACCGTCCAAAAAATTAGAAAAAAGGGACGAACGTAAACATCACAAGCACACGGTGTGGAGTCCGGATCCACTCTAGCTTCGCCACCGGGCAACGGTCCAAATTTGGCCGCAACATTCCATTCAAAATGTGCGATTGAGATTAGTTTTTTTTTTAAAAAAACACAAATTAACTCATTAATGACACGTCCCACTATTCAGTCTCCCCTCTCTCTCTCTCTTATTTCTAATAAAAAAATTATTTTTTTTAAATTTTTTTCATTTTACTTTCATAAGATATACTTCTTTCGTTTCAAAATTTAGGCCTCGTTTGGGAACTCTCTTTTCTAGTCAAAAATTTAAAAAATTATTAAATTAGCCAAAAAACCAACAACTCATACCAAAAAGTCAAAAATTCTTTTTTCTCTCTACTTTTTGCACATCTTTTCGTAAAAAGTCAAAAAGTCATCCCAAATATACTAATTTTTTTAAACTCATATTTTAATCAAATAGCCAAAAAATTACTAAATTAGCTTGTTCCCAAACGAGGCCTCATTTGGCAATTGTCATTTTTAGCCAAAAAGCTAAAAAATTACTAAAAAAATCAAAAAGCTAACAATCCATACCAAAAAGTCAAAGATTCTCTTTTCTCTCTACTTTTTGTACCTCTTTTCGTAAAAAGTCAAAAAGTCATCCCAAACATACTAGTTTTTTTTACATCACATTTTACCGAAAAAGTCAAAAAGTTACGAAAAAAGCCTGTTCCCAAACGAGGCCTTACTCTCTTATTCTATTTTTTATTAGGGTAAATTACACTGACCCCCCAAGGTTTGGTCCAATTACATTGCACCCCTTGACGTTTTGAAAATTACGTTCTCACCCCTGTAGTTAATAATCTCATTTCACAAACTCCCTTACTCATATAAAAGGCAACAACTCTTAGTAAAAAAACAGAGAAAATTACATTGAAAAAAAAAATAAAGCAAAGGAAAAGGGAAAAAAAAAATAGAGCAAATAAAGTAAAGTAAAGAATGAAAAAAGAGAGTATATGAGTTCAATATATTCATTCCGTCTAAATAATTACAATGACAAAGGGGTTAGTGTAATTTTCCAAACGTCGGGGGTGATATGTATTAAACCCAAACTTCAGGAGGTGTAAGTGTAATTTGCCCTTTTTATTATTTCAAAATATTAGTCTATTTTCAAAAATTAAGGACAAAAATAATATAAATTTTCTATTTTGTCATTCTTTTAAATTTATTAATAATATAAAAAGTACAATTATGACAATTAATATTCTCCAAAAATTATACTATCAAAGGGTAATTTTGAAAAATCAATTTTTTTTAAAGTGCAATACATGTACTATCAAAAAAAGTTAAATTCTTCAAAATGGACTATTATTTTGGGACGAAGAGAGTACATATATAATTTTAAATATAAAATTTTAATTTTATCATTTCTAATAAAAAATTCAAAATACTGTTTTAATCTTTTTTATTTTATTTTCACAAAACATAAAAATATATATATGTATAATTTTTAATATAAAATTCTAATTTTATAAAATTAGTATCATTGAAAATATACCTTTAAAATAAGATTAATATTAAATATATTTAATAAAAATTTAAAATAAAGAAAAAGTGTATTTGGTTTGCACCTATGCATAGATTAAATTTGTGTTTTAAAGAAAATAAAAACATATTTGATTTGCACCTATGCACAGATTGAATTTGTGTGTTTTTTTATTTCCTTTAAAAAAATTATAAACTCGTTTGGTTAATAAAATTAAATTAAAAGTCATTATTTTTATATGATTTTTTTTAGAGCGAAGATTCTTTTTGAGAATTTTAAAAATTATCTTTTCATAGTATATTTTTTGGAAAATATCAATTATCATAATTGTATTTTTTATATTATTAATGAATTTAAAAAGGGGGCAAGATAGAAAATTTATATTATTTTTGTCCTTAATCTTTGAAAATGAATTAATATTTTGAGATAATAAAAAATAGAATAAAGGACTGAATTTTGGGACAAAAGACGTATATCTTATGAAAATAAAATAAAAAAGATTAAAATAATTTTTTAAATTTTTTATTAGAAATGAAAGAGAGAGAGAGAGAAAAGAAAGAGTGTGAGTGAGTGTAACCGAATGGTGAGACGTGTTGTCAGGGATTTAAATTTTTTTTTTTTTTTTAAATTAATCTCTGCCACACATTTTGAATGGGATGTTGTGGCCCAATCTGAACCGTTTTTCCCCCGGGGGGCAAGAGAGAAAAGATGGAGAGGATTCAGACTGGACGGTGCGGTGATTTGTAAAGTTGATAAAAAATTAGTTTTTTTGCTTTTTTTAATCTATTTTGTCTTTTTATAGATAAAAAATATAAGAGATGACACGACTCAAAATAGATAAAAAGCTAAAAATTGGCTTTTTTGTTTTTTTACTTTCCAAAAGACTCTGGTGTTCTTTTTGGATTTGGGTGATTGCTGGAGCACAACAAATACTGTTATGCTACTTTATAAGTTTATTTTGGATTTTATTTTGATAATTTGAATTATTTATATTTTAAAATATATTGAGTATAATATATTTATAAAAAAATCAAATTAATCGAATATAGTTAACTCTTTCATTCACTTACATTTATATCTATAAAATTAAATGATATTGTGATTTAAAGTATTAAAATGAATATAAATGTAAGTGGACGAAAGGGTTAACGATATTCGATTAAATTGATTTTTTACAAGTATATTCTAATCGATGTATTTTAATATGTGAATGGTTCAAATTATCAAAACGGATCCTTAAATGAGCTCATAGGGCAGCACAGTAATGCCTAAGCACCCCAAATTTTATTTTATTTTTAAAAAAAAAAAATGATTAAGAACTCTAAAATGAAAACTCTAAATGGGTGAAACTCACCTGGGATGTGTGTGTGTTACTCTGATGTGATGTGTGTTTTTTTTTTTTTTTTTTCCATACCACATGTGTAGAGCTCTATGTCATTGCTCTTTTTTTAGAGCCACTTACCGGATAGTGGAGATTGAACAATTATTTATAAAAGTATGATAAATATTAATAATTATAATTATATTTATAAATTTTTTTTACTTTTTTGAAAATAGTTTTTTGATCCCCACTGATCAATCATTTTTTTATTTTTTTTAGGACGAATTACATTAACAGTCGAGAAATTATTTATTGTCTTAGAAGCAAATCTAGGTGGTATCCCAATTTATATATTATTGGTTGAAATAGTGAGTCCCACTACCTGTTTGTCTCTTATGGGGGAGACAACTAGATACTTGTCCAAATATGAATGGTGTGGAGCAATGTTCCTAAGGCAATGAATAATTTCTCCTAACAGTTCCTCTAATTCGGAGTTTGTGTCACTTTGGTCACTAATTTTTTAATTGTGATACATTTGATTTTAAATTTTAAATTTTGTTCCAAATAAGGACAATAAAAAATATTTCCTTTGCAAACTGTCAATTTCAAGGATAAAGTAGTCATACAACTTATTTTGTATTGGTTAATTTGTATATTTTTTGAAATGTAATAGACTTATTTTTAATGAATAATGTTGGTACTTTCTTGGTTATAAAGTTTTATTTGGTTTGGTTTTCAAAATCTATTTTCAGAAATTTTTTCTAAGAAATTAAAAATTAAATTGGTGAAAAAAAATTAAAAACTCATTATTGGATGGTATAAATAATTTTTTAAAATTAAATTTGTTTTTTGATATTTATCTTCATTAAATTAATTTTTATTTTTTCAAAAGTCAAACATGGTGGCAATTTTGATATCATTATTAAACCAATTTATTAAATTAAAAAATTCAAAACTAAAAACATTTCATATATTAAGTATATCGATTACACATTAAAAACCTAATAACCATCAATTACATGATAACTATCCAAAAATACCTGTTAACAAAAACAACCATCTATTACATGGTTAACCATCCAAAAGTATCAACAAAAATAACCATCCATTAGTGCATCTCCATCAAAATAGTCAAATTTTTAGCTAAATTTTAACGAAGTCTATTTTTCTGTTTTAGCTTACCATCTTTTCAAATATATTCTCCAACAAACTCTTCATTCTTTATTTCATTTGTTGAGTTTTCTTTTCCTAATTATATGTAACTAGTGGTTTGGTATTTAACTAAAATAGGTAGTCAATAATTGAATTTGATAGAATGTGTTTCTATAGTTTGGTGCTATAAAATAACCAAAAGAAAGCTCTAATGAGCTTGATGATGATGCTTTTACATAATCAACATCTAAACGCATACTAAAAATTAATTTGGTAAAAAGATAAAAATGTAAAAGATTTATCATTATTATATAATTTTATCTTTCGTGGGCAGAAATACTTTTTAAAAATTAAAAAAATAACTTTTAGATATTTATTTTTGTCAAATTAGTTTGTAATGACGACTTTACTCTTAAAATTGAATACGGTATTTTCAATTGTCCTTATTTAAAACGAGATTTAAAATTTAAGATCAAATGTATTACAATTGAAAGGTCATGGACCAAATGATACAAGTAAAGATGTAAGAAATGTTGAAACAATCTTCTGTGTAAAATAAATAACTTGAAACTAAATAACAAATAAAAATAAATTACTTACATAATTTATTTACTGAAATGAAAAAGTACAAAATAGATCAAGTCGAGCGTATGACACTCTGTCCTTAAGACAGATTCGTCCCGTTTTAGTATTTACGGATAAATGGCGTTTATCTCTTAGGATACAATGATCTACACAAATTGTAGTAGGACTCTAAACAATCTGTACGGCGAACCAAACCTGTATTCTATACTCTCAGGATTTTTTCTAAAAATAATATAAAGAATATATTTATGCAAGAGCAAAATTGGAGGGAAACAACAAAATTTTCAGATTTTTCTAGATGTCAAACTTCTGGAGAAGTCCTGGTATTTATAAGGCCGAACAGGTATGAATTCAAACCGGAACAGATATGAATTCAACTGGGACAGGTGCAAAACAGTTTTAGATCTGTTGGAAACTGCTAGGCAGTTTTAAATCTGTCTGAAACTGTCCGGAACTGCTGGGCAGTTTTCAAACTGTTTAGAACAGTTTAAACTGTTGGAAAATGGACTGAAAAATGGCACTATCTGGACAAAAAAATTTGGCGCAAAAATTAAATAAATTTCGTTTAAAAATTCAAATAATTTTCCCGCAACAATTTGAAAAAATTCAAATAAATTTTGCCCAAAAATTTAATGTTAGGATCAACCCAACCCACAACCCATACCAGCGCCCGGCACGGCCGATCGGATAGCGGCGTGCGCGCACGTGGTGGTTTGAGCCAAAGGTCACTTTGTCTATAACTCCTCTTTTCTACAAACTTGGGGTGCCCCTTAGGGCCCAACCCAAGTGTTGCTACCTATAGCTTATAAACATATACAAGCTCTCTTAAAGTTTCAATGTGGATAACCATTTAAAGGAAACCCATTTTTGACTCATCAATTTTCTATTCCACGAACCCGAAAAATGATGTCAAGTTCCCATTCACTCATAAAATGATTTTGACGAACCGTTTGCACTGTATGACTTGCCATGCGACAAGGAACACGTCACCTCTTTGGACCCACCGCAAAAGACGTGTGGACCCCACTCAAATTTGGGCTTAAAGTTGGCTCAAAATAAGCCTATAAAACCATAATTCTAACAATTTCCCCCATGAATTGAATTTGATGGAGAGAAAATGTAACAATATGATCTAATTACAGAGAGTACAGAAATTGAAAATATTTTAAAAATGATAGGTAAAGGCTTTGAATCTTTCCTTGTGAGATACTATTAGATTTACTAGCTAACTAGTAAACATGATGTCTTGACCTGTTCAACCATTTGTGTAAACCAAGACAATAGAACTCACACAGTATATTACCAGACACAGTTTAGTTCTCACTATTGTGTTCATTTTGGCCCTAAACAACTTGGTATTTCATGAGTGCTCTAGAGAATTGTAACCCTTCACAAATCTCATAGAACCGGCCTAGTTCACACTCATATAGGTGATTCTTATGAAGAGTATTATGCCATACTTCACTAGGTATTTCTAGATATAAGAATCATTAAAAGTATTATTTAACCTAAAACTCTGCAGGCATCACTATTTCATCATAGAAATAGGTAGGAGTTTGACTCCTCAGTGATCCTTCTGAGTTATACATAACTCAGTTGTCTCTTTGAACCTAGATCTTGGGATCTCTAGTCAACTAGGTTGGGTTGCCGTTGTAGTAACTCTTATTTAATAGACTTAAGTCCCATTCCCCTCAATGAATTCTCAATTAACTCTTTTGCTAACCCTTTGGTTAGTAGATCCATTACGTTGTCTTTAGGCTTCACATATTCAATGTAAATAATTCCATTAGAGAGTAACTGTCTCACAGTGTTATGTCGATGATGAATGTGTCGTGACTTACTATTTCTTTGCTTTTAGAGCATGTTTCACCACGTTTGCCTTAGACTCCATTGGATGCTTACTAGACCGCTTTTCAGAATTGCGGTTGTCCTCCTCAATCCTCAAATGCACAATGAATTCTTCCAAAGTCATTTATTTACGTTTGTATTTGAGGTAGTTCTTGAATTCCTTTCAGCCTAGTGGTAATTTTTTCAATTAAGGTAGCAACTTAGAAAGATTCACTGAGAGACATGTCTTTTGCATGAATGTCATGCAAAATGAGTTGGAGATCTTGAACTTGACTGATCATAGTTTTTGAATCAGTCATCACAAAATCCAAAAATTTACCAACTACAAATTTCTTTGAGTCAGCATATTCTATTTTGTACTTTTTCTCCAAAGACTCCCAAAGTTCCTTTGTCGTCTTGATTGGGCTGTAGACGTTGTACAATGTGTTATCAAGTCTGTTCAAGACGTAATTCTGGCAAAAGAAATCAGCATGTTTCCAGGCATCGACCGTAGCAACTTGTTGTCGATCGGTTTCATCCTTGTTCAGAGTAGGAGCATTCTCACGGAGGAAATGTGCCAGGTTTAGAGTAATAAGATAGAACAACATTTTTTGTTGCCATCTTCTAAAATCAGTTCCTAAGAACTTCTTTGGCTTGTCACCGTGATTGACTAGCATAGTCACAACAAGAGAAGGGGTTGGAGCAATGGCAATCATCATATCGGTACTTGTTTGAGTATTAGTTTCAATAGTCATGAATTCTAAATTATAAAACAAAATTATAATTAGAATTTTATACTACACAAAAAATTAACCATAAACACAGAATTTAAATTCTGTAAAAATAAAAGAACAAGAATTGTAACTTTTATTTCTAATTAATTTGAAAATAAAATAAAATTTTATTTAAACAAATTAATTTCATACATAAAATATTTCTGTAACACTTCAAAAATTAAAATACTAAAAACAGAATTTTAATTAATGAAAACTCAAAAATTATTTCTGAAAATAAAAATTAATTTTTGACCAATTTCACAAGTAAATATTCTGAATTGTTAATGACTACCAATATATTAGTACTAGTTGTTAAAGAAAATAGGGAAAATTATTTATAAGTCCTATTAGGGAGACTTATACTACATATGGTCCTACTAAAAAACTTATGTTTCCATAAGTCTTGTGGGAAGTTTGTTGACACATTTACCCTCAATATTAGTTGTTAATATCATAAATAATAGTAAAACCATATATAGGAAATTGAATGTTACCATATATCATATTTATATAAACGTAACGTAACGTGACACCTACATAAACGTAACGTGACACCTATACGTAACGTGACACCTGCATAAACGTAACGTGACACCAATGATGTATGGTAACATGCAATTTTCTATAGGAAATTAAATGTTACCATAGGTCATATCTACATAAACGTAACGTAATGTGACACCTACATAAACGTAACATGACACCTATGATCTATGGCAACATTCAATTTCCTAGGAAATTGAATGTTGCCATAGATCATATTTATATAAAATGTAACGTGACACCAACATAAACCAGCAACATTTTTACATTCAAGTTAAAAAAATAAAAACTCATTAAGTTTGCGGGTGTCACGTTACGTTACGTTTATACAGGTGTCACGTTACGTTACGTTTATGTAGGTGTCTCGTTACGTTACGTTTATGTAAGTGTCACGTCACGTTACGTTTATGTAAGTGTCACATCACGTTACGTTTATGTAGGATCTTGTGGAATACATTTCTATCTAAATAGAACTTGAGACTCTATAAGAAATTATATAGGATCTTGTTGAATACATTCCTATCTAAATAGAACTTGAGACTCTATAAGAAATTATACAGGACTTAGCCTACCATAAGTGTCTGAAAAAGGACTTATAAATAAGTCTCCCAAAAAAATAAACAATATATTACTACTATTTGTATTTTTCAACCAGAATATTTCTTTGTAAGACCACATAAAATAATTTTTGTAAAATGAAGAAAGAAAGAAAAGGACACAAAGAAAAAATTATGTATAAATAGAATAATTCAAATTTGTCTTGAAATTATTGGAATAATCTTTTGTGTAAAATAAATAACTTGAAACCAAATCAAACAAATAAAAATAAATTAACTTGAAACCAAATCAAACAAATAAAAATAAATTATTTACATAATTTATTTACCGAAATGAAAAAGTACAAAATAGATTAAATCGAATGTGTGACACTCTGTCCTTAAGGCAGATTCGCCCCGCTTTAGTGCTTACAGATAAATGACGTTTATCTCCTAGGATACAATGATCTACACAGATTGTAGCAGCACTCCAAACAATCTGTACGACGAACCAAGCCTGTGCTCTATACTCTCAGAATTTTTCCTAAAAATAACATGAAGAATATATCTATGCAAGAGAGAAAAATTTGAGGGAAATAAGAAAATATTTGGATTTTTCAGGATGTCAAACTGCTGGAGAAGTCCTGGTATTTATAAGGCCGAACAGGTATGAATTCAAACTGGAACAGATATGAATTCAAACTAGAGCAGGTGCAAAATAGTTTTAGAACTGTTGGAAACTGCTAGGCAATTTTAAGGCCTAGTTTGGCATAATACAAAAAATCTAAAAAGTCAAAAAGTCACTATCGTATTTAAGTCACATTATCTCATTTAAATCACATCATCTTTATACCACATCACTTCAAATCCAACCCATATTTCACGTTTTTTCGTAAAAAGTTAAAAAATGCACTTATTTAGATCATCCCAAAACTGCTGGGCAGTTTTCAAACAGTTTAGAACAATTTAAATTGTTGGAAAATGACATCGTTTGGACAAAAAAATTTAGCACAAAAATTAAATTAATTTCGTTTAGAAATTCAAATAATTTTCCCGCAAGAATTTGAAAAAATTCAAATAAATTAATGTTAGGACTGACCCGACCCACACTCGTGCACGCCATGACCTAGCCGGCCGGGTGGACGGACCACGGCTTGGTGCGTGGTGGTTTGAGCCAAAGGCCACTTTATCCATAACTCCTCCCTTTTACAAACTTGGGGTGCTCATTGGGGCTCAATCCAAGTGTTGCCACCTAGAGCTTATAAACACATACAAGCTCTATTAAAGTTTCAATGTGAGACAACCATTTAAAGAAAACGTACTTTTGACTCTTCAATTTTCTATTCCACGAACCCAAAAACGATGTCAAGTTCCCACTTACTCATAAATGGTTTTGACGAACCATTTATATCGTGTGACTTGCCATGCGGTAAGGAACACGTCACCTCTTTAGACCCACCCCAAAAGACGTGTGGATCTCACTCAAATTTGGGCTTAAAATTGGCTTAAAAAAAAGCTTATAAAACCATAATTCCAACAAGAAAAACCTAAAAAATCAACCAAACTAGTTGAATCGAACCAAACTGGCTATATTTGGTCGCTTTTTTAATATGAATTAATTTGTGTAGTTTTTTTTAAAAAAAAATCGATTTTCGATATGGTATCGATTTAGATACCTTGTGCACTGAATTAAACCGAAACTAACCGAGAGTTTCGCATATAAAACATAATATATAGTAAAGTTGGCTGAGTACAAAGTACAATTGATTCACTTAATTGTTTATTTTTTTTTAAAATTTTAGGTTTAACAATAAATATTGGCAATATGATAAGTTATTAGTTTATCACTCATATATGTTTGAGTTAAGTTTTGTTACTACTATGCCTATATATTTTAGACTTGTGATTTTTAGTCTTATGATGTGATGGTTTTAAATTTTGATTTTGCTTTGGTGCCAAGACTTTGGTTTTCAGATTATATTTTATTTCTAATTTTATTTCAGCAAAATCTTAAATACTTAATATTTATTAATTCTTTTATTTATATTTTTGTGAATGGTTGGATTAGATATTGGAATAGTGTACAAATAGTTAATTTAATATTTTTATATAAATTATTTCTTATATCGCAAATCGTACCGAGTTGAACCATCTGACTTGATATTGTTTAGTAAAAAATTTAATTTGTATCGATTCTCAATATAATAGAAGTGATATTATCGATTTGGTATAAAATTTCACATAAAGATCAACTGTCTTGAACTAATTATATTTTTAAATATAAATTTCAAATTATGAAGACGATTAGTGTGATTTATTTTTTTTTTTTGTTTTTTTGGTTTACCGGCTCGTGTTACACTATTGCACGCCGCGTAAGTAAATTACTCACTCTGCCCCTTACGCGGCTCACACACTCATTCAACGAGCTAACAATTTGTTCACTCCGGTGGTCCCACATTTATCTTATTAAAAAGTGAAACAAACTTTTGTTGAAGAATTAAGTTACCTTTTAATATTTTTAATAAAAAAATATGTGTAAAAAAAGAGGGAGAATGATTTAATAATTTATAATATTTTTTTTTTAACTTTTTAATTGAAAACTTAACTTTCCAAACAAAGCTAAGTGTGTGAATAAATTTACATTTCTCATTTATTAGAGAGATTATTAAAGGAGTGTTTTTTTTATCTTTAATTTTTATATAATTAAATATTGATTATTTAAAAAATCAGTTTAAGATGATTGTAAAAAAATTATTTTAGCAAATTGGACTATTTATATATATTGGAATATTCTTCTTTACCATTTAATTTTTGAAACTTAATTGATTTTTCAAAAATAACATAAAAGAGATAGGGACACTTTTTCAGAAATTCATTTTCACCTACTTATGTTCAATTTAGTCTATATTATTTTTTTATGTTCCAATAAGTTCTATAAGTGACATAGTTACCAAAATACGTCTAATAATATTAACATTTACAGTGTGAATATTCCGTGATGTGAATATTTACATCGTCAATGTAAATGTTTACATCGTCAACGTGAACGTTGACACGTCAATGTGAATATTCACATTGTAAAATATAAATGCTCACATCACTAAATTGCTAACCGTTCAAAAAATATTTGTAAGGATAGAAATGTCCTTAAAATAGCTTAAATATGAGAATTATGATTTGATAAATCAAATATCTAAATAATAAGATTTATTAGAATATAAAAATATCTTATGAACTAATTGGGTAAAAACATTTGAAAAGGGTTTTTTTAATAAATTTTCCAAAGAGATAGATCTTGCAGTTTTAATCAAATTAGGGCATGATATCTTTTTCTCTCAGGAGCATTAAATAATTTTTTTATTCAACAGCAGAAGATTGCACAAAAATAGAACTAATATACAAAAAAAAAAGAAAAAAAAAGCGTACAAAATTTTCATATATATGGCCAATGTGTACCTTTCAATTTTAAATAGAAAACCCATAGAAATAATTTTATTTACAAAAATAATATTATCACATCATTTTTATAAAAATTTTGTAAAGACTTTGACATTTTAAAAATAAATTAATCACTTATGTTTTGCTTTAAAATGAAAAGTGCGAGACAACCTTTTGTATAAAATTTTTGTTTGTTTGGATAATATTACCATCTCAATAATTATGGTAGTTCTGAAATACACACTCAAAATAACGTAGTATAGACAAGTTATAATATTTGTAGTCATAACTAGAAAAAATGAGTCTAATTAAACATCTCTAATTCATTCCTAATGAGTTTATGAGAATATGTTATGTTAGTAATTTTTTGATTTTGTATTTAAAATACAAGGTAAAAAAAAATAAAAATAAAAAAAATTAAAAAATGCTTGGGAGCTCTAATTGAGCACCCTAATCCATCACTGTTTTTTGGCCAACCCCGGGGTGACACCTCACTGGGGGTCACCCCCAGCTGGGGGTACAAGGCATTTGCCTTCCACCTCACTAGAGGTCAAAATAAGAGTGATATATTAAGAGCTGTAGTATCACTCAAATAAATTAGTATGTTTAGAATGATATTTTAGTTTAGGGATTGTTTGGGAAGTGCAAGATTAGTATACTTTTTGACTTTTTATGAAAATATGGGTTGGGGTTGAAGTGATGTGGTAGAGATGTGATGTGATTTAAATAAAATAATTGAGACCCAAACAAGATAATGTGCTAAAATAATATGTGTTATTTTAGCACATGCCAAACAACACCTTATTATGAGAAAAGTGCACTTTGACTATTTTGTACAATTGTTAATTTTTAGTTATTTTTTAACTTTTAAATTAAAATTTAAACTCCCTAAACGACGCCTAATAATTACAATCAGTGTGTTTGGTTTGAGTTTTCTGGATTAAGTTTTTTGAAAATTGATTTTTTTGGTTTTCGTATTTTTTTATTTTTAGTGAATATTTTTTAAATTTTAAACATTTTTTTTCTTTTTTAGATGCACCTTACTTAGATGTATTTAAAAAGTAAAAAAATTGTGAAAAAATATTTTAAAAAATTAATAAATACATAAAAATACAAAAAAATGTACTGAATTCTTGTATTTTTTTTTGTATTTTTGGTATTTAGTGAATTTTTAAAAGATTTTTTTTATAATTTTTTTACTTTTTAAGTGTATTTATGTTAGGTGTGTCTAAAAAGTAAAAAATTTGCTTAAAATATTAAAAAAATTCAATAAAAACAAAAAAACACAAAAAATAAGAAAGTAGAATTTTCTGAAAAGTATTTTTTGAAAAGTGGAAATAAGCAAAGATCTTGTTTGGGAAGGGTGTATTTTAACTTAAAAGTAATTCATTGAAAAATTAAAAAAGTCAAATATTCTATATTTTTTTAAATTTTTATACATTTTTTTTTTTATAAAAAATTAAAAAATCATTCTTAACATACTAATTTTTTTAAATTAATATTTTGACAAAAAAATCAAAACTTATTAAAATAAGATAACGTCAAACGAGGCCTTACCCATAACCAACTATCAAATTACTTTATAGTTTGGTCTACCCGAGACAAATGTAAAAAATTTTGACATAATTTTTAAAAAATAATTATTAAAGACAAAATTTTGTTAAAAAAAATTTAGGATAAATTATCAATAATTCTTATTTTAGAAATTTATTATCCATTAAATTCTATTCATAAATTTATAAAATAATATACTTATCTAAAACTTTTATTTTTATAAATAAATTTACAACAATGAATTTATCACAAGACTTATGTGAATAAATTTATTAACAAGACTTAAGGGTTCATTTAGAATGTGTGTTGATTTTTTAATTTTTTGACCATTTTAATTTAGGACTAAAAAATTTCATTTGAGATAAATTTTTTGACTTTTTTAATTTTTATAAAAGAAATAAAATAATTATAAATTTAATATTACATTTTACTCTATTTAAATAAAACAGTCTATTTTTTTAGTCCAACATTTATCCCAAACGGGCCCTATCTGTGGTCCAAACACCCATGCTATAGCTATGGTGTATATGTATATATATCTATTCTTCTTCAAACGAACACAAACACTAAACACTAAACAAAACAATCACAATGACCAACAGTAACAGATCACCCCTGCCCTTCCTCTTCACCACCCTCCTCTCTCTCCTCCTCCTCCTCTCCGCCACCGCCTACGGCCGCCACGTGACCGACCGTCCATCATCAGATCTGGTTTCCGACGGAGTCCATGACGGTTTCCAGGCTCCGCCGCTCCTCCTCCTCCCCCTCAACCAGTTCCGAGCATCGGACTCCTGCGATCAAACCTACGGATTCATGCCCTGCACCACAACCGTACTCGGAAACCTCTTCCTCATCATCGTCTACGGATACCTAATGTTCCTCGCCGCCACGTACCTCTCCAATGGCAGCGAGCTCTTGCTGGAGATTCTAGGTCCTGGTATCGTCGGCGGCCTCTTTCTTCCCATTCTCGGCGCTCTTCCCGATGCTATGCTTATTCTCGGTACGAATCCCCTTTTCTGATCCCAATTTGATCTTGATTTTGTTTATGTCTGCTTGTTTGGTTGCCTGGAAAATGAACGAAAATGGAAAGAATCATTGATTACGCGGAAGAAGATGAAAACAATGGTAATTTTTTAGGCTACACAATTTTTGTTAATTTGAGGAAAGTAAATAATTAGGGGTCAAATAAACGCTCATTTGTTTTCAGAGGTAGAATGGAATGAGGGAATTTTGTAAAATTGTGTTTGTTTTGAGGATAGTTATCAGTGTAGGAATTGTTAAATTATTTTTATATAAAATAATAAAATAAATAAAAAAATATAAAAAATTAAACATTAATATTTAAAAAAAAACTCCAAATATATAAAAAATAAAAAAAAATAATTTTTTTTAATCCCCTCACTATTTTTCTAATACCATCTCCATCTCCACCTCTTCCATCTCAATCCCCCTTCCAACCTTCATCTATATCATCTCCTCCATTCTAATCCCCTCCCCAACTTTACAAACAAACACAATACTAAATAACCACACCTCCATCCTAATCCTCTCTCATCTATTTAACTCCAAAACAAACGGGGCCAAAGGGTAATTATGTAGAGATCCAATAAGTGTACTAATTATTTAATAGATTTTATGATAATTAATGATATTTTTTTATTAAACATTATTAAAAAACGTCACTAATTATAAGTTTTGGGGACAGTTTAAGAAAATCATTACAAAAAAGTTATTAATTTTTAACTTTTAGCAACAGTTTAAAAAATTTATCACAAAAAACGTCACTAATTATTAGTTTTAGCGACAATATATAAAAATCGTAACAAAAAAAGTCACTAATATTGTTTTGACATTTGCTCATTGGTGAAAACAAATATATATGAAACCTTATTAAAGTAAACAAATGCATAAAAGTAAATGAAAATTCTTGACTAAGCAAGATATACGGTATGTCATTTATTTATGTATTTTGTGACTCAAGTTACATAGTTTGTGAGAATTAACTATATGTTTTATGAGTTAATTTATGCATATTTGTGTTAGGTTATGCGATTTTTTGAAATGACTTGCATATGTTAATGAAAATTTATGTTACATTATAATTTTTTAAATTTTTATGAATTGATTTATACAAATATGTGTTTAAATTACATAATTTTATAAGACAACTTACTAATATTTATAAAAATTTACGGGAGTTGCATATAGTAGGCAACCCTTACGGGTTCCACACCTAAATGCTTCCCAATTTTGAAAAATTTTCCAAAATAAGAAGTTGATGTACATCCTTGTTAAAGAAAATAAATGCATAAAACTTTCCCAAAATAACAAGGTGGCATATATATTTCATTAATAAAAGTTTGACAGGCAATCACATGTGTACACTTGTTTTGTTAATACTTGTTAATGAGGTATGCTGCAATCCAAAGACTGTGTCATGTGTCAGCACCTCTTTATTACTTTCTCCACACCTGTTTGTTTGTTTCTTTTCGTTAGGTACCTTCGTTCTTGACTTTTGTTATCACCTCACATCAATCTACTTTATTTTTTAAAAAAAAAATTACAAAAATAATATTGAGTTCAACACAATAAACAAGTTATCGATTAATTTTTAAGTTTTAGGATAAATTATAAATATATCTCTAAAATTTTATTAAAATACGAATCATTTTCTGTAATTTTGAAAATTATATTTCATCTTTTGAGATTTTTAATTTCATAATAAATTACTTATTTTATTAATAAATCATCAAGTCAATCAATAATTTTTAATGATGTTAAAGATATGTTTCAATTAATAATTTAAGTAATTTTATTATTGTATAGAAGAGCAAATATGAATTTTATTTTTCAGTTAATTTTGCTAAATAAAAAATTCTAATAAGGGGATGCTTGTAATTTTTGAAACCATAGGGGCTAATCTGTATTTTAACCAAAGCTCAGGGAGTATATTTGTAATTTATTCTAAGTTGTATCATAGAGTGACGATATAGAGCTTTAGAGTTGGGACTTTAAACACAGCTTTAGTAATGCGGAAATTAAAAAAAAAATTAAGACTAAAACATTACATCACATGGAGCCTACCATAAATTAGAGTTCTCTAGAATTCACAAATTAGAGCTCCCAATCATTTTTGTTTATCAAATTAAACCCCATTCATTTAAAGAAAAACTAGCCTATCACCCGTGCTATGCACGGGATAATTATAGATATTTATATTTGTTTTAGATTTTTTTTAATATATAAATTATGTTTTTTAAGATTTTTTATAAAAATAATTTAACAATCTTATCACTAACCATAGTGTATGGGAGAAGTTGAAAAGGGTATTGCAGTAGTTATACACGGATTGTATCTATAATTATTTGTATGAGGGGATTTTAAATGCTGATCAAAGAATTTTGACTAAATCAATAAATGCAGGCATGTGGAAAGACATGTGAATTAAAAAAATTTAATAAATTCTAATTAGGAAATTTTGACAAAATCAATAAATGCTGAGATTTTTTTTTAAATAAAAAATAAAAAATAAAAAATTTAGAAAATTCAGATTGGGATATTGAAGCTACCACAGTCTTTCAGGGTTAAAAACTCCATTTTTCTTAATATATAGTATAGATAGATTATGATTTTTTTTTTAAAGTTTGACCATTATAACAAAATAAATTTAAAATTTTAATTTTATTTATTTAAATCTTAATATTTTAATTTATTTTTAATCTAAACTATTCACATATTTTTGTTAAGTAAAATTAATAAAAAAAAGTATTTCAGACATTTTATACACATATATTGAATTTAATGATTAAAATATTTTTTTTAGATTGAAAATAAATAAAAAAAATTAAATTTAAATTTAAATTAAAAATATTAAAAAAAATTTAAAATTTATTTTATTATATGAGTGAAACTTATTTTTTTTCCTTCTGTAATTTTTCCTTCATTTAACTAGTTAACAATTTCTACTCGCCGTGCATGTCCCCGTACAAAATCACACAAGATACTCTCTTTATGTCTCTCTCCAATGTGGTGGGCACAGGCACTGTTCCTCCACAAAAGCCGCCAATTGGACAAAAATCACACATGTGGGCACTCTTCCTCCACAAACGCCACTAAATCCCAATTTTATTAAACAGTTATACTACGTCCCACTAATTTTCTACCACTAATACTATCACTAATGATGTGACAAGTCCAAAAAAAAAAAAAAAAACTAAGACGCAAAACACATGTGGCAGTGGGTGGGACCCACTGCCACATCCCTAGTACAACCACTAATTAGTGGTCTGCATCATTTTTCTTTATTAAAATGTGAAAATAAAATAAAAAATTATCCTTAATGATAATATATTTTAAAATTATTAAAACCATAACAAATTTAATATAATGTATAGACATTTGATAAGATTGGGATTGTAATACAATTTTACATGATTTTATGATTAAGATTATAGCGATTTTAAAAATCCTAATTGAAGAACTTTGAAAAACGCAGGGGCATTGCACCTACCTAGCTTGTCTCTAAAGGTTGTTTTGAGAAATTTGTTAAAAATTGGTTTTTTGATTTTTTTAAACATTTTTTAAAAAAGCGTGTAAAAAAGTAAAAAAAAATGATATAATTTAAAATAGATTAAAAATTGACTTTTAACTTTTTATGTTCTTTCAAAAAGAGGCCTTAATCCTTAGGTCTATTTTGAGAAGTGGGTTAAAAGTTACTTCTTACCTTTTAACTCACTTTCCTCTCTCACAAAAAAAAAAAATAATAAATAAAATAAAAAATAAAAAATAACTTTTAACTATCTTTCCAAAGCATCTATTAATGACATGTCGTTAACGAATTAATGTAGTGGGGGCACACACCTTTCGTGTGTTGCAATAATACATTGACAATACTTTGTACCTAATTTTTTATATTTAAATTTGGTTATTATTTTTTTTAATTTTTAAAATTGAATTTTGAATAAATTTAATTTTTTTTAATTGTTTCAAAGAATAAAATAATGTTACATGCATAAAATGTACAAAAAATTTATGTAGGATCCAAATTTATTTATATTAAGGCTTAGTTTGACATGTCCAAAAAAAGACAAAAAGTTAAAAAGTTACTCAAAAAATTAAAAAGTTATCACTATTCACCAAAAAAAATATAAAAAAATTAATTTTACATACAAAATTACAACGTTTCTTAAGAAAAATTGGATAGTTGGGGTGCAATTTTAACATACTGTTGTTCGGCCCGTGGGGGCCCATCATGGGTTCCGTTTTGATAATCTGAACCGTTCAATGTGTAGAACTCATCGAGTACTATATGTCTATAAAAAATCACATTGATCGGATATTGCTAACTATATGATCAAATCAGTTTTGTATACAAAAAATGGATGGTGTTATAGTTAACGGTTATAAAAAAACCAATCTGATCAGATAACTATCTATATCCGATCAACGTGATTTTTTACAAGCATATAATACTCGACGAGTTTTACACATTGTACGGTTCAGATTATCAAAACGGGACCCGTGATGACCCCCACGGGCCGAACAACGCCGTCTAGTGCAATACCCGAAAAGTAGCCAATCATTTCTTAGTATCAATTCAGCTGCGCAGATAGTATGGCTAGACACCTCACACTCCTAATCTTCTCCTATACACTAATTTATACAATTTTTTAATACACATTTTTTTCATAAAAAGTCAAAAAGTTAATCCAAGCAACCATCTTTTTTCCTTCAACTTTTTAGTCTAAAAAATCAAAAAGTGCATTTATTTAAGATACCTCAAACAACCCCTAAAATAAGAACCATACTTAAAAGTTATTTATTAGGGTTCTAAAAATATATTATGTCACGTGCCGACCAAAAATTGGAAAATTAGGAAATATGGGAACAATTTTTTATTTTCTTATATAAAAAAATTAATTTTACATACAAAATTACAACGTTTCTTAAGAAAAATTGGATAGTTGGGGTGCAATTTTAACATACTGTTGTTCGGACCCGTGGGGGCCCATCATGGGTTCCGTTTTGATAATCTGAACCGTTCAATGTGTAGAACTCATCGAGTACTATATGTCTATAAAAAATCACATTGATCGGATATTGCTAACTACATGATCAAATCAGTTTTGTATACAAAAAATGGATGGTGTTATAGTTAACGGTTATAAAAAAACCAATCTGATCAGATAACTATCTATATCCGATCAACGTGATTTTTTACAAGCATATAATACTCGACGAGTTTTACACATTGTACGGTTCAGATTATCAAAACGGGACCCGTGATGACCCCCACGGGCCGAACAACGCCGTCTAGTGCAATACCCGAAAAGTAGCCAATCATTTCTTAGTATCAATTCAGCTGCGCAGATAGTATGGCTAGACACCTCACACTCCTAATCTTCTCCTATACACTAATTTATACAATTTTTTAATACACATTTTTTTCATAAAAAGTCAAAAAGTTAATCCAAGCAACCATCTTTTTTCCTTCAACTTTTTAGTCTAAAATCAAAAAGTGCATTTATTTAAGATACCTCAAACAACCCCTAAAATAAGAACCATACTTAAAAGTTATTTATTAGGGTTCTAAAAATATATTATGTCACGTGCCGACCAAAAATTGGAAAATTAGGAAATATGGGAACAATTTTTTATTTTCTTATTATTTTTTTGAAAATATTTATTTATAAATCTCTCTTCACCTATATTTCACTTAATTCAAATTATTATTTTTATATAAATAATTCCTATGATTGACTTATTATCAAAATATTCTTAATAATAATATTTAAATTGATAGTGTCAATGTTTCGCTATGTGAGCTTTTTTGGGAACATTAGTAAAAAGCCATTTTTTTGGCTTTTCAGCTTTTTTAACCAAAAAAGTCAATTTTTTTATCCAAAATAATCCAATTTTTTGCCAAAAAAATACTAAAAAAGTCAAAAAGTCAGTTTTTTACTAACTTTTCAAAACACCACAATGTAAAATATAAATGTTTATATCATTAAATTTGATGTATCAAATATTTAAATAATAAAATTAATTAAAATATAAATATTAAAAAATAATTTTCTAATAAATCTCCTTTCATCAGATGTTCCGAAGGGGATAATCTGCCCCTTTTAGATAGATATAAAAATGTCAAACACAGTCGCACGTTGACCCTTTTTTTATTTTTTCTTTTTGTCTGAAAGGTACACATTTTCCTATAAAAATCGTTATTAACCGAAAAAAAACAACTTGGCAGGCGCAGCATAGTCAACTATGGGAAAAGAAAAATTAAAGTGTTACTTGAAAGAATATTTTATATTATTTATCAATAAATTTTTATGATATAAAATAAGACAAAAAAATAAATAGATCAGGACATATCCATCAATAAATTCAAAATATTTTTATACATTTTGAATGCTTTTTAATCATTTTTATTTTATAAAATAGTTTTTTTAATATCATATTTTCAATACAACAATGATTTAGACCACTAAAAAATACATCATTAATAGCACTAATGCATTGGGAATAGTAAAAAAAAAAAAACAAGACATAGAAAGTGGGTAGGGTCCACTGCCACATCATTAGTGCTCCATTTTTAATGTTCTCAAACATTTTTCTTTTCAATATTAGTAAATGCATTTGCTTCTATCATGATAAATTTTATGTTGTCTTTTAAAATATTAATAAAAAAAAGAAAATTTTAATATACGCTTCCTTTTTAGGGGTGTACCATATGCATCCCTTATTATATCATTTTTTTTTTTTAGTTATGATATTATTTTAGTTATGACTTATAAAATCTTTAGTTATATTTCATGTTATGTTTATTTATGACAATTTATTTTATTTTATTTTATTTATAGTTATGATTCAAAAAATATAAAATTATGTTATTTTCTTCTATAGTTATAGGGTACATATGGCTCACTATTTGAAGGATGTGTACCATAGTGTTTTACATAAAAAAAAAAAAAAGAAGTAAACTTATTGATTAGACTAATAATTAGCAAATCAGAGCATTTGACTTAATAGTTGTGTAACATCTTATATGATAACCAAAAAAAAAAAAAAAAGACCAATAATTATAAAATAAAAGTATTATCAATTTTAAAATTTTATTTCGTAAGTTATTTCAAAGATTTGGTGTGAATCAAATTTAAAGAATTCAAAGTTAATAATCTCAACCATTTATTTGTAAAATTTTCCATATATATCGTTCATATTATTCACAAAAAAATTATATCGATCCGATAATAGTAGCATATTCAATTTATCATGTTTTGTTATTCAAAAAAAAATTTATATTTATAAAAACACATTTGTTATTCATTTTTTGGGATACAAATACAACAAATTAAACATATTATGATTATGTGATTGACTTAATTTTTGTGTGTGGATAATATACACAAAATACTTTATAAAATAAACCATTCAAATTACTAAAATAAGATCCATAATGATCCTCTACGAACTAAGACAACACTTTTCAATTCATGTTTTGGATTGAAAGAAAACCCATCCCTTATTTTAATGGAGTTGGATTCACTGTTGTGCGGCTCATGAAAATTATTTTGGACTTTATTTTAATAATCCAAACCGTTCAATTTTTAAATAATATTAAGTAGAATATACTTGTAAAAAATCAAATTAATCGGATATCGATAAACCTTTCATCAACACAAATTTACATTCAGTTTAATACTTATATATTTATTTATTTTATATATACAAATGTGAGTTATGATCTTTATTTATATTATTTTATTTATAATAATATAAATGAATTCTAGGATGCTTATAATATGTATTTTTTATTATGATCTTTATAACTTTAGTTATGACCTACTATATTGTTAATTATTATATTATTTTAATTATAATTAGAAAATTATTTAGTTATATCTTAATTTTTTTATTTAATTATGACTCCTATAATGATTCCATAATATGAGACATGTGATTTATGATAATCATAAATTAGATAAGATACCTTTGAAAGTTGGGTACATAGCGCTCTTCCCGATGCCATGCTTATTCTCGGTATTATTATTTGTCTTCGTTTCGATCCCCATTTTTACCTCTGTTTGGCTTCCTGGAAAATGAACGGAAAAGGAAAAAAAAAAAAGTGAAATTCCTTGAATAACGTAAAAATGTTTGAGAACATAAAAACGAGCTCACCTATAAGTTTGAGGATTCTAAGAAGATGTAATTAGTTAGTTATAAATTTTTTTTTTTTTTTGGGATAAATAGTTGGTTATAAATTTTAATTTGTCTTGTTTAATAGTTTTATGCACACATGGTGTTTGTTGTTTTGCTTTTGTGTTCTATTTTACTGTTGAAAGTTCCTGATATCAGATTTAAAATTTTACCTGCCGTTTATTGGGAAATCATGAACCTTGTTTTAAATTTGTTGTGATTCCAATCGGATTTGTTTTCAATTTTTGAAGAATATATTGCAATTTTTTTTTTTTGTTTAGCCCTGTGCATAGAGAAATCTGAAAATTGGAAAACTTATTCATATAAAAACTTGGTAAGAATGATGTGTTCAATGGTGTTTTGTTTTGAAGTAAAAGGTCCACAATGAGCCAATGAATTTTTTGTTTGTATAATGTATATAGCATTACTCCTGAAAATTGAAGCACAGACATTTTCTCAATTGAACAGACATGAAGGTCTGGGGATCGCAATTAGATCATTTAAAAAAAAAAAAAATTTATTTATTTCATTTTGCCATTTGGTTTTATAGAAACCTTTCAAGTGGTGATGTTTAGCATGGTGAAATTGAGATGTTTACTAAATGAAAATTTATTTAAATTGTGTTTTATTCTTCTTTTTATTTTTCAACTTGTTTGTGGAAGGTATGATATTTTTTTTGGGTGACAGAACTTACAATTTTAAAGTCTTTCGAGCTGTCAATTGGTAATTATATTGATTTGGTTGCAAATAATTGCTTCAGTTCTCGTGTTAACAATTGTTTAAGCTAAGAGATACAGGATTTAGAAAATTACTAATGGTAATTGTGGATCTCCTCTTCAATGTATGAATATCTATATGTTCATTTTTTAACCTAATAATTCTTCAAAATTTAAGTTCAATTGATCTTGATTAGGAGTTTATCGCTTCAAACTTAACTTTGTATGTTTTGTTTAATCATGCCGTTATTCTCCTTGTCATGGATTTAATAAGAAGGCAATGTTATATTTGGTGCATACACAATGAAAAACAATTTAATTTAGATTTTATTGACCTTTTTGTTCATTACAAATAAATGTGGTTTTAGGAACAAATGTCTTCTTTAATATCTTGTTTGAGTCTGGTGCCAAAACTTTTTTTGTACTTTTTCTTTATATGTATAACTTATTCATTTGCCTTGTATAATGTATTTCAATATCTCAATTTAGTTGATGAAGTTTTATGATTCTCTCCAATTTAGAAAATTTGGCCTTCGAGTAAACTTTTTGTAACTAATTTTCTTTTGATGGATGAAATAAAGCCAAGCATTAGAATACAAGAGGTTTCAATTAGCTAATAAAGCTAGTTTGTGAACTTTAAATTAGTTATGTGGCATGAGAATACCGTGGAAGGGAAAATCTAGGTCGAGGATGCAGGGAGTAGATGATGTTGATAACTATGTTAGATATACAGCTGGTGTATCTTTTACAAATGGTGAGCCTTATTATGTTCTACTGGTAGTATCACACAAAATATGGGATTATAAAACATGAATGCATAATTGCATGTTTTTTCCCCTGAGATGCCAGAGGGAGTAATCAATCTATGAGTATTCAAAGAGGAAACTTACTGGAGCATTAAGTTTGACTTCTTGGTTTTTCCATGAATCGTTTATCAATGTCTTGCATGTCGTCTCCGAATTAAAAATGAAGAAAAAATGTCAAGCGTGCGCATAGTCTTCATGTCCAATGTTTCCTCAGGCTGATTGTAGTTTGGACTCACCAGTTGATTATGCAATGTCAAGTAAAGTTCATGTTTTCAGTAAGGCCTGCATTGAATTGTGTCTTTTCTGCTTCAAAGTTTCTTTGATTAAATCCAATATACATTATATGCTTTGTGATTGGTCTCTATAATGCTTCCATTCTAATCCATTGTTTTTCTTCAGTATCTGGACTCTCTGGAACTACAGAAACAGCTCAAAGTCAGGTCTCAGTTGGAATGGGCTTGCTAGCTGGGTCTACAGTCATGCTCCTAACTGTAATATGGGGAACTTGTGTTATTGTCGGCAAGTGTGACCTGCACGATTCAATTGCAATAGATGGAAAAGATACAAAGAAATTTAGCTTAACTAGTATGTCCATGGAATTTCTTACTCATTTTTTCTTTTCCTATGCACGAAAATCATGTATTGTTTGAAGAAAAACTACTATTTCTGACTTCGAATTGCTTCTCTCTCTCTCTCTCGATAGCCAAAAACACATGGGTGATGTTGGCATGCCTAAAGTGAAGTTATGGCACATGAATACATAAATTATGATTTTTTTGATATCATCATCATACTTGTTGTTTTCCACTTATCCAAAAAATAAATAAATTTTTGTGCTTCTAGCTGTTTGCTTTTTATTTTGATTTTATTTAGGTGACAGTTTACAGTTGGATGCCATAATCATAGTGCTTTCTATTGTGATAAGAGTATCACTGATAATCAAATCCATGTTTAACTTCGTACGCCTCATTGACTTGTTTATTTTCTTGAATTGTTGCCATCCCAATTAGAAAATATTTAAGTATAGAATGTTTGACCAATGATTATTGATGGATTACATAATCCACATAAGTTACTCTCATCTTTGCAGGTTCTGGTGTCACTACTGACATCTGGACTAGCTATGCTGCAAGGATCATGGCTATATCTGTAATACCATTTCTTGTTGTCCAGATACCACAAATTATGAATTCAACTTCAGGAAGACACTTGGCAGTCTTGATTGCACTTATTGTCTCTGTCTGTATGCTGATTTCATATTGTCTTTATCAGGTAAAATATATTTTCTATGCAGCATTGATCTTTCCGCCCCATGCAATATGCTCAATATTTTTGTTCATTTATTTATTTTGTCATGAATAAATTGAAACAATACATGGATACAAAAAAGTTAGGTTACGGCATTTATTTGTTCAACTCATGTCTAAAAAAGTTTTGAAACATAAATATTGCAAGTATGTTTAACTTTATTGTGTACATATATCATGAACAAATTTGAACAATACAAGAATACAACAGCACTAGATAATGTAAACATGTTATAGCTATTACATGGACTCGGAAATGTGTATCGGGTATGAACTGGTCCAGTTGAGGAGAAGCCATTTCCTTATTTCGTTACTATCAAATTCAAGTTTTTTCTTCTCCAAACATTGTTTAAAATTTAGAAGAAGAAGATCTAAGTACCTAATTTGGGTAGGGTGATGGATACATATTTCATACCCTTATCCTTGTCATACCGCGAATCCAACAAGGAGAATTGAAGAGTCACATGTAACGCTGCCTTCCATACTTCATCAAGAAAATGTAATGTTGGGTAATTCTAATGCCTTGTTTTTTGCCTCTCCCTTGTCTTGTTTGCGAGCAAAACCTCTTGTTAATTAAGTCATCGGAAAGTGTATAGATTACATTTGGTGTTTTAATTTCCCTGCTTTACTCTTCCGAAAAAGCAGAAACGTTGTTATCAGAGGCCATATTATCTCACTTGTCACCTGAACTTTAATCGCCAAGGTATGGTGAACTCTTATTTGTCGTGCTGAATAGTGGGTTCCATCCCTGCTTGTAGTTAACTGGCTAAATTTCTTCCCTGTTAATTGAATTGTTAGGGTTTTCCCTATCTGTGCTTAACTTTCCTTCTCTATATATAGGTTTTTCAGCCATGGATCCAGAGGAGAAGACTTGCTTATGCGAAGCATAAGCATCTAATATCAGGATTTCTGAAATATCTAAAGATGCATGCACTGGGAAAGTTCATCAACGACAATGGCGAGCTTAATACTGAAATTGTAGAAAAGTTGGTTTTCTTTTATACTTCCCACTGAAGATTCTGATTGCAGACTCACAAATTTTAGACTTGGACTCGCATATTTTCTGACTCTTAAATGGATTTTTGGCAGGCTATTTCGCACAATTGATGGGGATAACAATGGATTTATTTCAGAACCTGAATTGAAAGCTTTGATCGTAGGAATGCGGCTTGATGAGATTAACTTTGATCAGGATGATGCTGTGAGGAAAGTGATGAACGATTTTGATACTTCTAATGATTATAAAATTGATTTGCGCGAGTTCATCGATGGAATCTCAAAATGGCTTGATGAGGCGAAGCAGGCTGGAGCTCCTTCTCGTGAGGCTGGTACTGCCACGATGAAATATCTTGATGACTTCCACGAGGTATCTCGTGCCATGTTGAATTTCTCTAGCTTTTAGTACTGCTCTCAGATTATGATATCATTAATGTTCATGCATTTACAGCAAACAAAGAGAGAACACTATCTTTTAGGGGATCAAAGCGGGGATCAAAGTGTGGATCAAAGTGACGAAGTCTTAGAAGGTGTTGAAAATCCCAAGTGGACCTCTCTTAAAGCTGTGTTGATGTTGGTAGTGGGGACTGTCATCGCAGCTGCATTTGCTGATCCTTTGGTAGATGCTGTTGATAATTTCTCCGATGCCACAAGCATTCCATCTTTCTTCATCTCATTTATTGCGCTGCCTTTGGCTACCAACTCTAGTGAGGCAGTATCGGCTATTATCTTTGCTAGCCGGAAAAGGATGAGATCAGCCTCATTAACATTTTCCGAGGTTTGTTTTCCCTTTTTTATTTGTATTCCATCAATGGCAGCAGTACATAAGGGGAAGGGTATTCAATTGAATACTCTGACTATGTTTTTATTTGTGTGTATATATGTAATAGCCTACTCCTTAGAATTTGAACACCCAAGTTTACATATTTTGAATATCTATACCAAAAATCTTAAGCAACGAACTCACCCACTTCAAACTTTGCACACCCACCCACAATCTCTTTTAATTCTGGATGTATTACCCCCATCAGAAACACTACGTATCTAGAAAAAGTGTCTAGAAAGTGAAGTAAATGAAATAAATTTGAAGTTGGGTGGTGTGGGACACATCCAAATTGCACCCAGTCTATACACTTCATTTTCTTAGTTCTTTTTTTGATAAAGTAGTAATAGTGTACCCTCATATGAAAACCAAAAAAGCTACTTTCATATAAAAGAAAAAGAGAAAGATAATACCCGAAAGATAGCTCATTTAGTAAATGTGGCTGACGTTGAATTAAGATATTGAAATTGAGAAAAACTGCCTTCAAGCTCCATCAAAACTAGGTAGAAGTCGTGTGACTCTTCGAAACAATTGAGAACTCCATATATTCAGTATTTGTTTTAGATTGAAACAATTGTATAAATATATCTTAATTGTTTTGTGTTTTTGATTTAAGAGTTTAAATTAGATGATTTATTGGAAGTGAATGATAGATATAGATAAAAATGAATTGAGTAGTGTTAGGGATCATGAAAAAAATATCATGAAATGCATCATGAAGATTTTTCATCATTTGATTAGTGTATGGTATTTTATTGTATGTGTAATCTAAAGGTGATCATTTTCATGACATTTTTTTCATGATTCCTAGCATTACTCGAATGGATTATTTTTGTAAATTGAAGTTGTTGAATGCCGTGACCTCTGAGTTTTTTCTGTTGCAGTTATATGGGGCAGTAACCATGAACAACGTCCTTTGCTTGTCGGTTTTCTTAGCTTTGGTTTATGTCCGAGGATTGACGTGGGACTTCTCAGCGGAAGTTCTGGTTATTTTAGTTGTTTGCCTCGTGATGGGTGCATTTGCTAGCTTCCGAACCACCTTCCCTCTTTGGACAGCTTTAGTGGCGTTCTTCCTCTATCCGTTCTCCCTGGCACTCGTGTATGTTCTTGACTATGTTCTTGGC
Source organism: Camellia granthamiana (assembly GCA_036172215.1). Lineage (NCBI taxonomy): Eukaryota > Viridiplantae > Streptophyta > Magnoliopsida > Ericales > Theaceae > Camellia > Camellia granthamiana. The sequence goes on from CM069907.1 coordinate 26,337,393, forward strand.
TGGTCATAGAGAGATTCATAGAGGTGGGTACTTTCTGCCGATTGACTAATCAATCGCGGTTTCTGACCTTTGAAACTTATCGGCTGTTTTTTTTTTTTTTCCTGTTAGTTTGTAAATCTGAGTATTTGTCACATTAGTGACTTTGAAATGTCCAGAACTATGGCATGGCTATTTTTCGGGATATATAGAAAGCCATGATGATGTTGCATTCCATCTTGTGTATCATTCATGTGCAAGCTTGATATTGTAGTTTGTCTATTATTTGTGTGTGAATTTTAATTGGATATTTTGATTATGATTTGAGTTAGTTTAAGGGTTTGATGAGGGATTTAGCTCGATATTTCACACACCTTTCGCACTTTTTCTATTTTCCTTTTCAAATCCCTATACAAATTCATGAATCAAATACAGCCTTAAGAAATTAGGTCATGTGTGATTGAGAGAAAAAAAAAGGTAAATTGAATTTCTCAAGCCAAATTCTTGGTTTTTTTATTTTTATTTTTATTTATTTTTTCTTTATGGAGCTCTTCAATCAATAATAATGGCTTCCAAAAAAAACAATATGAACATATTATATTTTAAAGTTAAAAGAATTAAGATTTTTATTTTTTTTAACTTGAAGGATTAGTAATTTGACATTTCTAAAAATAAACACTAGTCAATAAGCAAATTCCTCTTTTACTTCAATTTGTTTGTTTGTTTTTTTTTTTTATAAATATATATTTTGACAAAACCCTCTTAATATGGGTCCTACATAAACAAAGAAAAAAAAATTAAATAAATAAATAATTGACACCTTGCTAATGTCAAATATGACATACATAGGGCAATGCCAAATACTACATAGATAAATGACATATTTTTTTTTAGAAATATTAAATATTACATGGTAAGTTATCTCATAAGATTTGATGAAAATGCTCTTAAGTTGTGGTTAAATCACCTCTAACTATCATGGACTCGGTTAGGCTCATGTCAACTGTTAGACAACTCAATAACTGAAGAGAAACTGAACCATTGTATGATAAAAGTAAGAAATTTAAAAATAATTCTCATTTCACCTACATGAATTTTACTGATATTAGCATCTATATATATATATATATTTAAAGAGTAATGTCATACAAATAAATTTTGTATATTTTTTTTTATTAATTAGTGTGACGTTTACAATATTTCATAGTGAATCCTGTTTCAAGTATCAATGTTTTGTTAGTGTATGACACATTAATTAACCAAAAAAAATTGAAAATATTATAAAATTTAGGGTAAATTACAAATACATCCTCGAGATTTAATTAAAATACGAATTGCTCCCTGTAGTTTTGGAAATTACATTCCACTCATTGAGATTTCTAATTTCATAACAAATCGTCCCTTATACTAATAAATCATCAAGTCAATTAACAATTTTTAATGATGTTAGAAATATGTTTTAATTAATAATTTAGGTAATTTTGTTATTGTATAGGAAAACAATTATGGATTTCATTTTTTTAGTTAATTCTGTAAAATAAAAAATACTAATAAGGAGGTATTTATAATTTTTCAAATCACAATAGACAATTTGTACTTTAAGCAAACTTCAAAAGGTATATTTATAATTCACCCTAAAACTTAAGTCACTAATGCTTGGGACTCCCACTGGGGGAGACCTCCAGTGGGCGGTCATTGGCCAAAACCTTTTTTTTTTTTTTAATCACTAACTCATACATGTGTGTGGAGTAATGGAGGTGGAGTATAGTAGGGGTTTGTATCATGATTGAATTTATATAGAAGTTTATTATCTAAATCCTTATGGGGATCCAGCAATTCATGATGTAGGCATGGTATCCTTCCCCTGTCAAACAAATCGCTCACAGTAAGCCATAGCTCTCATCACTCATCTGCTAGTGTAACGAGATTCCCAAAATCCAAGTGCAAAAACTTTTTATCAATCAAAGGGTGTGCTTGACTCATCCACCAACCAAACAAAATGTTGCACAACCAACAATGCAACAGACAAATAATTTTAACATAAATTGTGCATAGAATGTTGTGTAGTTAGGGCTACAAGACAGCAAACAAGATACAAGTTATTTGAGCTTGACTTCTTAAATGTTTGTTAAAAATAAATTTATTATGTAAATAAATCAAGTTAAATTTAAACACATTTTAAAATTTGTGGTGAATTTTCAAGTCAAGTTTGAAAAATTTCACTACTAGAAAAAGGGGCATTTGACACGGAACAATTTGCGACGGTTTAAGTGCCGTCGCAAAAGCTTGCTTTTTGCGACGGTTTAAGTGTCGTCACGGAATTTATAGTTTTTGTGACGGAAAAAATTAGCCCGTGGCAAAAAGTAAGGTTATATGCGACGGTAAATTAAATGTGGCAAAATTTTTCTGGTTTTAAGTTTTTTTTTTTCCTTTTTTGCGACGCTCTTTTGGCAATCTGTCACAAAATTGTATTTTTTTCTCTTTCATTCGCGACGGGCCTTAATATCGTCGCAAATAGTAATTCCTAAATTCACGCCAAAACCTCCACGCACTCTCCCTCTTTCCCGATATTCCCAAATTCTCTGTTGTCTCTTGAGATCAAAAAAAAAAAAAGCCCTAATCTCACTGCTCTCTCCCTCCCTCTCACCCAGTCGTCACTCTATCTCTCTTGCAGCGGCAACAACAACATCTAGGTAACCCTCTTCTTTCCTCTCGCTCTTGCTCACGCAAACCTTCCCTTTCGCCCAGTCGTTACTCTGTCTCTCGCTCTTGCTCGCGCAGCGGCAACAACAACGTCTGTAGCAGCGACAACAACAGCATCTGTAGCATCGTCTCTCTTGCAGCGGCAACAATAGCGTCATACAAAGCTGGTAAGCTATGACTTCCATTGATGAAGAAGAGCAAAGTGGAACTGAAATTAGGGTTTCCGATTAGACAAACGGATGGCTGACTTCTTTCCACACTCGGCCCCTTTCCTTTGCCGCATCCGGTGGCTCCGCCACCCCTCCCCGGAGCTGGCAAATCTCTCCGAGGAATTCTTTCGGATTGTTACCTTCTCGCTCTTCCAGGAATTCGTATTCTTGTTCTTGGTTTGGAATTTTGGAATGGTTAGGATTTGTGACCGAATCGAAACAATGAGGAGGGGTGAAGAGAAAAGCTATGAAGAAGTGAGTGAAAGGCGTTGTGGTGGTTGTGATTGTGTTGTTGGCTTGTTTCGTGGTGATGGATTGGTGGATGCTTTCGCGGATTCAAGAATCGAGTCACGGTCTTAAATTCAAATACAAGGTCTTGAGAGCCAACTCTTTTACATTGTCTATTCGGGTATGTTTCAATTCAATTCCAAGTTCAAATCTAGTAAATTTAACATTTTTTGGTTGATTTTGGAAATTTATGTTGGCAATAAATTTACTTGATCATGGAAAAAGAAAAACAAAACAAAGTAAGAAACTTGAATTCTCAGTAAAATTTGCCTAATATATATGGCCACAACATTAATTTGTATGACTCTGGAGATGGAACAATTACTGGGTATGACTTTTATCTTGATGTCAAACATAGGTTAAAAATGAAAATTAAAAATAAACATCAGGGATAGCTATCTTAGATTCAATGGCTTTGTTATACTAACAACTAGCATGGTGGTGAAGAAATTATAGGGGTGCAGTGAGTTGGGCCAGTGCAGGCCTGCAGATTTTAGTTCATTTCATATGGCTTAAATCATCTAATTTTGTGTTGTTCCAATCTTGTGGACTTTCACATCTTGGTTTGATTTTCTTCCCAAGAAATGTTTGTCATACCTGATTACTAACTATTACATTTTCTTCTTGATTCAAAGTTTGAATCATTTGGATTAAATATTCAAGTCTTTTTACATCTCTAGTAGTTTTAAATTCTTATTCTAAAGACCACAGTGTCCTATACTTTCATAGTCTTCATATGTCTATGATGCTCAACGAGGACCTTTCCATGGATCTCTATGATCTCCTCTTTTTCTATTATGATTTCTTAGAATTTTTAGTTTTTTAGAAATATAAATGATCATGAGGCCAATTAATTTGCTTCGTTGGTATCTCTCATTATCCAATGCATTATTGATTAAAGGGCACAGACTCGGTGACATTTTTCTTGCAAGTAATTTTTTTGATAAAATTATTGATGATTCTGTCCCTCACAAGTTAATGTGAAGTGCGTGGGTCTCCTCTCCCTTAAGGTTAAAGTGTTTGTATGGACCATGGCTCACTAGAAACTTAGTACCAATGACATGGTTTAGAAAAGAAGGCTGAATTACTTGTTACACCCATGGTGTGTCAGGTGTAAATGGGGCCGAGGAGAGTATTGATCATTTGTTCATGCATTGTCCCATAGTTTTATAATTATGGTGGAGGGTGATTTGTTTGGCGAAGTTGGATTGGGTTGCACCTTCTTCTTGTGTTCATATGTATTGATTGGAGAGGCTTTGGTTCAAGTGATAAAGTGCGGGCTCTTTGAAAATGTGTAGCGTGTGCCCTTCTACATTTTTTGTATTATTTTCTAATTTTCCTTTGGTTATTAATAAATTTTTCTTAGTTGTCAATCCAAAAAAATGTTGGTTAATTATGTAATTTAAGCTGTATAAGTTTGAAGAATACTATTATCTATGTTACATGGACTCGTCACTTTGGGGCGAAGTACCCGTGTCGACACGACACGACACGGGTGCGGGTGTGAGATCTGTGTCGGATTCGCCTCGTCTCTCTCGGACACGGCACTTTATAGACAGCAAAGAAATGAAAGAGGAGAAAGGAAGAGAACCTGGTCACTGTTGGCTTCGATCATCTTCGTCTAGGGCTTCGATCACTGTTCACCTCGTCTCTCTCACTATTGATCACGATCGTCTTCGTTTAGGGCTTCGATCGTCTTCGTCTAGGGCTTCGATCGCTGTCGATCTCGACCTCGAGCTCGATCGTCTTCGTCTCTCTTCGTTTCTGCTTCTCTCTCTCTTCGTCTCGTCTCGTCTCTGCTTCTCTCTCTCTCTTCGTCTCTCAATCTGCTCTCTTCGCCTCTGTTTTACTGATTATATATATTAATCATATATAATATATATAATATAATTTATATAATTTATCATATATAATATAATTTATAAATTATAATTTTTACCATATATAATAAAAACATTTAATTATTATTTCTTAAAATATCATATATAATAATAATTTTTATAAATTATTATTCATATTACATTTACATTAATATATAATATATAGTATAAATTACATTAATATAATAATATGTAATATTATTCATCTAAAAAAAATTATATAATACAATAGATATTATATAATAATGATTGTATAACATATAATATATTTATAAGATAATATATACTTATATATATTAATAAAAATAAATAAACACATATATGTAAAATAATTATTTGTTATTTATATAATATAACTCATCTTAATAACTATATTTAAAAATATATATATATATATATATTTAACGTATCCCCGTACCCGTATCCAAATTTGGATACATATCCACGTATCCTTAATTTTTAATTTTGAAATGTCCGACCCCTAGATACGCACCCGTACCCGATCCTCGTATCCGCGTCCGTGTAACTTAGACTATTATTCAGATAACAAAACCTTCCAGTGGCTTAATGTTATTTTTTGAGATTTATTTAATGCTTATTATTTATTGTCTTTTCATATTTATTCACTTCATAATATATGTAACCCTCTTGATGGTTATCTTTGTAATTATTTGGTATGCAAAGTATCTCCCCTAAGCTTTGAACTCGAGGCTGCTTTGAAGTTGGCAAGATTTCTCTGCAGGTAGGCTTGTTTAACCTATCTTCTATGGTGATGACTGCAACATACTATTGTACTTGAATGAATTTAGCCTATAGAAATGGGATGATATCCCAAAATCTCTTGATCGAAATGTGCAATCAATATATAGGTATAAATTAATGAGGCTATATTATTTATACAATGCTGCCTGTATCATTTTATTCTACATTTTATCAAGGTATGAATTGTACAGATGTTAATTTTTTGGCAAAAAGATAGAAAAAAGACATTAGATTTTAATACTTCTACCTGCCATCATATTTTAATGCTTGTAAATTTAGTTAATATTTTAAGATCTACGTAAATTAAGTGAATTTTGGACCCAAATTCTGGATTGGATTTTTGTCAAACTTTGGATCACATTTGGGTAAACAAGGTCATTTCAATATTTTAATAATTTTAGCTGGAAGTTTGGACTAATTATTTTAAACTTCAGCTAAAATTCGGTGAAGCTCAAATGATCACATTGGCATTTAAAAAATTTTGAGAGTTAAAGATGACCAGCAATATGGAAAGTTTGGATTTAAATTGGACCTTGGTACCAGTAAATTTCAGGTACCATATAACAGACTACACTTGCCAGATCACATTCTGTAAAATTTTCATTTCATCTCTGCAGTATGTTATCGACTTTTCATTAATTCCTATTGCCATTATTCTATAATTGTTAGACATCACTAAACCAGTCAATTATGCAGTCTTCACTTCAATTATGGGTCAGGATCCCCATAGATGTGTCTTTATTCCTTGGGTTAGGGAACAATGTAGAAGGTTGAAATGCAGTTATAAGCTAAGGATTTCTGTATTACTGTGATTTTTAAAATTGGTTTTTCACTTAAAATATTTTGTTTATTGATAGACGTGAACTGGCCAAGGATGTAGTGGAGTTGTTGACAGCTGCTGCTGATGGAGCGAAATCTTTGATTGATGCCAGTGACCGACTAATATTGTATGTTGAAGTAGCTCGTCTTTTTGGAACTCTAGGCTATCACCAGAAAGCTGCCTTTTTTTCAAGGCAGGTAGCTCAGCTGTATTTGCAACAAGAAAATAGACTGGCCGCTATCAGTGCCTTGCAAGTGTTGGCAATCACCACAAAAGCATATCGTGTTCAAAGTAGAGCATCTATTGCTAGGAGTTCTCTTCCCAATGTGAGTTTTAAAAATATGGTTTGGCATATATGATTATGCGACTACTGCCATTAATTTTTGCATTTAGGACGAACTTTTCACATGTGGGAGCTTGCCTTTGAAAAGCTAGTAAAAATAAACATTTATTGTCCTTTTATTTACAAACAAAATGCTGCATCAGCTTCTACTTACTCGAATAAGGTACCATGCTAATGTGCATATGCTAAATTCTATTCATGTATGGTTATCCCATACCACTTTCTCTAGAACAAGGTCCTGATGGATTTTAGGTAAGAGATTATGGTATGCTTATACATTTGATTTCTTGAATGACAACAAAAAAGTATTATTGCAAATGTAAGAATAAGAATTTTTAACATTTCATAATGCACATGGTAAAAAAAAAAAAAAAAATTAATAATTGAAAACTATAATGTTTCCTTTCCATCCCCACCAAAAAATTAAAATCCTTTTTCTCATGGTACACAGCATGACCTCTTGTGAAGTTGTTAGTTTCCATTCATAGATTGAATTAAGTTCAATATTGGTCAGAACTCCAAATTTGACAGAGAAGCTTTGCAGTGGATGGTCTGGTTAGAACTGACATGGTGTGATAGATCAGCAGGTTCTATACTGTTTTCAGTTAATTATTCCACATTCTGAATTTGTATCTGTTCTTTCTTTATTTAAGGAAATTGTATCCACTCATGTTGATGGTGGGAAAACGCATCATCACTCCATAGTCTCACATTTTGAGTCCCATTGGAGCACCCTGCAGATGGTTGTTCTAAGAGAGATACTGGTGTCTGCTGTCTGTTCTGGAGATCCTCTTGCTGCATGGAGTGTAGCAGCACGCCTACTTCGATCTTATTCTCCTCTAATTACTCCTTCTGGGCAAAATAATCTTGCGAGTGAACTTGCAAATTCTGCTAATAGACTCCCTTCAGGAACTCGCTGCGCTGATCCTGCCTCACCTTTTATAAGGTATTTGTACTGTAGGTTTAATACTTCTCTAGTATTGAGCAAGAATCAAGTTTTCTTCTGTGCTTATTACAGTCCTGTCATTACATATTCCTTGGCAAGATAAAATTATAAGATGCTAAATGTCTTCAATTGGCTAAACATATAACCAAGGACATTGAACAAACTGGGGCAGCCTAGTTGGATGGAACCCTTGGTGATTGTGTCAAAAAAAAAAAAAAAAAACAAGGACATTGATCACACGTCCCCCCCAACAAAAAAAAAAAAAAAATCATTGTTGGATCCCTCCTATACTTTTTCACATTTACTTTTCAAAGACTTTTACCTATTTGTGCTGTCAACTTTTTAAATGCTTCCAGGTTGCATTCCTTTCCACTCTATCCCTTACAAATGGACATCATAAAACGCAATCCAGCTAGAGAAGATTAGTGGGTAGGATCTGGTCCCTCAGGGCCTTTTATTTATACACCATTCAGCAAAGGAGAGCCAAATCATAGCAGTAAGCATGAGCTGATTTGGGTTGTTGGAGAGCCAGTCCAGGTGTTAGTGGAATTGGCAAATCCTTGTGGGTTTGACTTAATGGTTGATAGCATCTATCTGTCAGTGCATTCCGGAAACTTCGATTCTTTTCCAATTAGTGTAAATCTCCCAACTAATTCTTCGAAAGTGATGACGTTGTCAGGAATTCCAACTAAAATGGGGCCAGTGACAATTCCTGAATGCATAGTTCATTGTTTTGGTGTAATTACTGAACACCTTTTTAAGGATGTTGATAACTTACTCCTTGGAGTAGCACAAGGTCTTGTTCTTTCTGACCCTTTCCGCTGCTGTGGGTCTGCAAAGTTGAAAAATGTATCAGTTCCAAATATTTCTGTGGTACCCTCACTGCCATTGCTAGTGCCACATGTTGTAGGTGGTGATGGAGCTGTCATTTTATATGAAGGTGAGATTCGTGATGTGTGGATTAGTCTGGCTAATGCTGGTACTGTTCCAGTTGAACAGGCACATATATCACTATCAGCAAAAAACCAAGAGTCTATTTTATCAGTCCCTTATGAAACTTTTAAAAGTGCCCTTCCTCTGAAACCTGGTGCGGAAGTGACAATACCAGTAACCTTAAAAGCGTGGCAGCTTGGTTTGGTTGACACTGATACTACTAGCAAAAATTTATCTGGAAGCACAGGGAGGCCAGCTAAGGATGGAAGCAGCCCAATGTTGTTGATCCACTATGCAGGTAATTTTCCAACCACAACTGTAATAGGAAAATAACTTTTGTTTATTATATTTTGTTAATATAATTTCTTTGCTCTTGTAATCTTGGTGTTTCTAAATTTTTTCAGTTCCTAGTTTTAAGCAACAATTACATCAAATATATGGCTCTCTTCTGGGAGCAGCAACATTGTGATCTATGGTCTGGGTTTGGCTTTGAATTATGATGAGAATTTGCAAATCAGACTGAAGCCATATTCCAACATGCCCTATTGACGTTGCCCACATATTCAATGGCGGATCCTGTTTTCTTAACCTTCTCCCAGAGTAAAGGGAGAGTGCTTTAATCAAACTTCCCCACCCCTTTGTGGTACTTGTTTACTCTAATCTCAAGACCTGTTTAACGATTCTGAGATTTGATGAATTTGATGCTTAGGATGTCATTTGGTCCAAATTTCTGGTTGAAGACACTATTTGGGTAAAAATGTTTGAACGCTTAATTGAAGTTCCTCTTTGTGTGTTTCTCTTGCATCTGTTATCATAGTATTTGCTTAATTTGAAGTTCCCCTTTTTCTCTTGTGATTGACTAATTCTGTGATATCCCACAAATCTATATTAGTGATTGTTTACGGCTTTTGATACACTTTTCTACATAGACATTGAGTTTGATAAAAAGGCATGTTCGTATTGTTTACCCTTTTCAATCTTCCTGTCAGGGCCATTGGCGAATTCAGGAGAACCACCTACAGATGGGTCTGTTGTTCCCCCTGGTAGACGCCTGGTGGTTCCTTTGAACATTTGTGTTTTGCAGGGCTTGTCCGTTGTGAAGGCCCGTTTGCTGTCGATGGAAATTCCTGCACACATCGGTGAAAATCCTCCTAAGTTGGTTAATGTGGAGAAGATACATTGTGTGGCGCTCGATTCATGTATATGTTACAATCTTATTTATTTATTTATTGAAATAAATATCAAATGTTTTACATTTTCTGTAAGCTTGAAATTAATTATATTGTAAATGATTTTTTTTTTTTTTTTTTTGCAGGTGCAACCCTTTTGAGTACGTGATGATATCTTCGCATATCGATATTAGAGTTTACAATCTTATTTATTTATTTATTTTTTGAAAAAAATATCAAATGTTTACATGTTCTGTAAGCTTGAAAATAATTATGTTGTAAATGATGATTTTTTTTCTTTTTTGTTTCGTTTTGCAGATGCAAACCTGTTGAGTACGTGATATCTTCACATATCGATATGGGAGCTTAATATTGATATCAAAACAAGCTAAACTATATCTGTTTTTATTTTTTTATTTCTATTGTCGATATTAAAAATTTGAGTTTTTGAATATAAAAAATTATTAGTATTGTTAGAGGTTATTTTATATATTTTTGTAAAGAATATTTGGTTGACAATTGTTACAAGATACATATATTATTCTTGGTATATGATTTTTTGAATGTGAATTTGGATGTGGATGTGGATGTATTTTAGAAAATATTAATAATTTGTATAGGGAATATTTAATAAAATATGATTTTATAAAAAATAATTTTATTGCAACAATAATAAACCGTCGCTAATGTAATTCTCATTTCCTTATATTTTATTAGTGACGGGTTAACCTATCGCATATACATATTAGTTCCAATCTTTTGCGATTGCGACGGTTTCAACTGTCGCAAATAAATCTTTTGTGACGGTTTAAACTGTTGTCAATACGGTATTAACTTAATACTACTTTTTTGGTGACGTTTTCGACCGCCGCTAATAAAACTTTTTGCGACGGCAAATGCCGTCGCTAAAAAAGGTTTTTTGCGACGGCAATCAATATCGTCACTAAAAATGCCGTTTTTTCCCTTTTTTTTTGTGTCAGGCGAAACCGTCGCAAAAACTATTGATTAGCCGTCACTATAAGAAAGCGACGGTTTGTAACTGTCGCAAATACTTTTTGTTACGCCCCTTTCCGCCACCCCCCATTTTCTGTCACTGCTCCGTCGCAAAAAGTCTTTTGCGACATTTGAGACCGTCGCAAAAAGTCCAGTTTTTAGTAGTGTTTGCTACTCGGCTCGACTCAATTATATGCATTATAAAAAATCAAACTGTCTAAGTTGGCTCGCAATATACTCAATTATAACTCATTTAAGATTAACTTGAAAAAATTGAACACATTTTGAAATTCATTAAGTTTTCAAGTTATGTTGAATAAGCTATTACTAAACTCGATTCATTTACAACCTATGTGTCCCTAATATATGTGTTGTGAACACATCTTGGGAGCTAAATCAGTTTGCTGTCATGACAACAACATTTTGTGTGCAAGAGTGTGCACAAACTTCCTTGCATCAAATTTGTAACTCCCAAAATAAAAACAAGTCAATTGCATCTCTCCCCACTATCATCTTCATGCTTCATGCTTACATAATGCAATATCCAACATTATCTCTTCATAACCAAACTTCCTTGCATCAAATTTGTAACTCCAAAAATAAAAACAAGTCAATTGCATCTCTCCCCACTGTTATCTTCATGCTTCATGCTTACATAATGCAATATCCATATTCATATCTCTACTTTTACCCATAAAAAAAACTAGATGAAAAAGAATTTAAAAAAAAAAAACCCGCATGCTAGCATGTTTGAGAGAAAAAGCTACAGCCTGCCAAAACATCACAAGCAATGGGCTAAAGCAATTCTTGGAGGAAAACAACTTGGCCTGCCAAAACATGAAGAAATGGACTAACCCTCCTACAACTTCAGATCGAGGTCAAGTTTTTCACCAACTTCACCATTGCAGCCGCTAATGGTGGTTGTTGCTTGGTCAATCCGTGCCTTTGCTAGAGGAAAAAAGCTGTATAAAGGCTGTTTTTGGGGCCAGGGATGGTGAATTGGGTTTTTAGCACTTCCCTGAAAAATACAATGCAAGTGAACTATTAGATGATGCGATTGGAATGAAATCAGGAATCAAAAAAATTGATAATGGATTTTGTTATTTAATCTCACTTGATGTGGTAGAGATTGAAGTTCTGATAATTCTTGGGTATATGGGGTTTGAAACAATGAGGGGTGCTTATACTTTGAATTAGATTGGGGCAAAGCTGTTGCAAGAGAAGCCAATGTGAGAAAATCTCCGTTTAAATCGCCATTCTCTTTTACCACTTTCTTCATGTTAGAATAGTAAAGAGAGAGAAAATAATATGTATTGTATGTAATGAATTAATTCTATACAATAGAAGGCCTGTATATATAGGCTGAGAAAAAGTATCCTACTATAAACTTAACTATGAGAAAGAGTATCTTATAAGAAACCTAACTATGGTTATTCCCAAACATATCTAGGAAATCAATACCTAATATATCTAGAAATATATACTATATATATATTAACATCTCCCTTCAAACTCAAAGAGTATAAACATCTTGAGTTTGGAGAGAAAAACTAAAATATGAAATAAAACTAAATAAAATAAAAAGAAAATAGATTGCAAAGTTTGAACGGGGAGCGCAAGGGCGCTTGAGATAAATTAGAGGCCGGAGGTAATGCCGGGAGACAGTTTATGGTCGTGCTGGACCAGCGAAGGAATTGGCCGAAACTCATGCTGGGACAGTTTAAGGTCATATCGGACCGTTGTAGGAGCTGGCCGGAACTAATTGTCACGACCCAAACTCGCCCCTATAGGTTTAGCATCGTAACCGGCCAGTAATCCTTGGATTACTGAAGGCCTCATAACTTATTAGCAAAATTGAGGGGCTAGCCGAAGCAAATGCATAAATATAGTTGTCCAATGAGTTGTGCTGACGTATATGAAATGGAATATTTAAAACTTTATATACGTATTCAATAGTCATTCATATATTATACCCACACACATTAAAGTATCTTAAGTACAGCCAACAAAACAAACAAGTTTCATATACGGAAACAACCGGAACTTTAACACATGAGACACTTCGGGAACCTCCACATGAGGCACAATGGTTGGTGGACAACAAAACATAGATCCAGACAAAAGCCTTCAAGTTCGATCTCCAGAGTGCCCACCTATACATATATATACACACAGTAAGCTAAAGCCTAGTGAATAACATCAATGTAAAGAGGTTAGTGAACGAAATCCGAACATGTCATAAGCGTAAAACCTATCATAGCATAAACATTCTTATATCTGAACATAATAATGGTACATCCCATAGAACACATCACATATTGTCTTCCGACTAGAGTAATCGGTTCCGGATACCAATTAAACACATATCACCACAATGAAGTGGCTAACGAGATCTCGTATCACATATATGTCATGGACCCACATTTACATGCCGTCCCCCATGACTTGAGACTATCTATGGATGCCATAATAGATTCCAAACATAGGACATTCATTCACGTAAACAATATTATTTCAGAAATTATAACTTATCGCATAACAGTTGAAACATAGTTCATATCAACATATCTTTATAGAGATGTTACTCACAGTGGTTCTCACAAACGGTTAATCGATCTCCAGATGTTGACCTACAAACACAAAAGTACATAACACCAACATATCTTATCATTACGCATTCATGTGGCCATCACGGCTTAGCTTTCGTTACATTGGTTCTCGTTCTTTCTTATCACAATGCTTAAACACACACACACACTTGCAATTTCTTAACTTAGTACATTCCTTTCTTAGTGTGTTTCTATACCAAAACCTCATCACTGTGGCTTAATTAATGCTTAGAAATGCCTAAGATGCAATGAGGATGCCAAAACGTGAATTGAAACACTTAGTCAAATTTCTGAAAATAGGGTCCTCGCTCGAGTGTATCTTTCCTCGCTCGAGCGGGCATGCAAAATGTGAATGGTCGCTCGAGCGCGGCTTCCTTCGCTCGAGCGATCTGCAAAGATATGAAACTTCTGGGAGCTTGCATTTCACGCTCGAGCGGACTTCTGGTCGCTCGAGCGGAAGTGCACGCACTCAGAGTGGTTGCTCGAGCGTAAACTCCTATGCTCGAGTGTAGATGCAAATTCTGGAATTTCCAAATTTGATCACCAAGCTCAAAACTCGAATTCAACTCTTCAAAACACATCTCTTGGGCTCCAAAACTTGAGATAACATAGTAAACTTGTAAAATATAAAGAATTAAGGATCATTTCATAAAATCATGGCCCAAGAGTTTGCCAAAAGCTCACAATTCATCTTGAAATTCAAGAAGCAAAACATGCGTGTGAAATCTTTCAAACTCTTTCTTCAAAACTCATGAAACTAGCAAATTGAGCTCATAAGCTCCATGCATAGGAATGGCAACGGGGCGGGGCGGGGCGGGGCGGGGCCGGGGATCACCCTCCTCGTCCCCGATCCCCGATGGCCAAAACTTCCCCTTCCCCGGCCCCGATTCCCGACGGGGAACCTACCATAGTCCCCATCCCCGTCCCCAACGGGGATCGGGTTTCCCCGACCCCGAAAATTTCTCGATCCAACTCTGTTTCAACATTCAACACCATCAACAGATAAAAAAAAAAAAAAAAGAACAGATCATAAAAAAAAATAGATATGTTTCAACATTCAACACCATCAACTCTGTTTCAACATTCAACATCATCAACATAGATCAACAAAAAAACACATATGTTTTTTTTTAATAATAATATAATATAATATATATATATATATAACAGATTTGTTTCAACACAACAACAGATCTGTTTTCGTTCAAAAAAAAATTTTCTGTACACAAACAAACAGATCTGTTGAACAGATCTGTATTTGTTCAAAAAAAATAAAAAAAAAATTATGTATACACAAACAGATCTGTTGAACAGATCTGTATTCATTCAAAAAAAAATAAAAAATAAAAAATCTGTATGCACACAAACTGACATCTGTGTCGGAGGAAGACGATCGGCGGAGGAGGAGGACGATCGGCAGAGGAGGACGACGGAGGAGGCGATGGACGACGGAGTAGGAGGTTGATCGGCGGAGGACGACGCGGAGGAGGACCATCGGCGTCGCGGAGAGGTACGAGAGAGAGAGTAGAAGAGAGAAAGAGAGAGAGAGAAAGAGAGAGAGAGAGAGAGAGAAGAGATATAGAGGAAGAAAAGGGACTGAGTTGAGTGGAGGTGAGGTTTGGTTTAACCAAACCTTACATACGCACATGTTATATATATATAAAGGGCAAAGTAGTAATTTTACATCGGGGCAAACGGGAGCGGGGATCGGGGCGGGGGGTGGGGATCGGGGCCGGGGTCGGGCCGGGTCCGGGGCTGAAACATGTATCCCCGTCCCCGGCCCGTATATCATCAGGGATTTAATTTTTGATACCACCCTCGGCCCGTCGGGGGTATTTTTTCGGGGAATCACCACTCAATTCGGGATCGAGGGATCGGGTCCCCGTCGGGCCGGGTTCCGATTGCCATCTCTATCCATGCATGTAAGAAATTCCTTCTCAAAACATGAATTCAAGTGATTAACATGGTAATTCTAACATGCATGTACCAAATAACTCATGGTAACAACTTAGATGCTCAAATTAACTCAACATGACAAAACTCTTCATGTTTATGCATGCATGTAAAATCCTTAACCCAATTTTCTACTAAGACTATATGAGCATGGAATTCACTCTCAAAACTTGGTAAAATGTATCTCATGTTCCAAATTCAACACAAATGATGAAGCTCATGATCAAAATGATGAGGTAACACTCATACTTCCATGCATGTAAGAATTATGAGCAAATTCTTCATCTCTTAGACTAACTCATGTGGAATACATGTAAATGATCACAACAATTCCATGAATTCATCTTTATAACACATAACTTCTTGAATTAATAGTCAAAAGCTTACCTAGAGTCTTGAATTACTCTTGTTCTAGCACAATCTTGATGAGTTCAAGCCAAAGCCTTCAATTCTCTTCAATTTCTACACTTTCTCTCTCTAAAAGTGAACTCACTCTCTCTCTAGAATAAAATCTCAGATTTTTCCACTCACTAGGAGCAATTGAGCTCAAGAATGAGCTTAAGAGCTCATATATATAGCTATGATACCATAATACATTAATTAGAACATTGGTCCATCATCCAAACACAACTTAATTAATTGTTCTGAATCAATTTTTAATAAAACTTGCCAAATGATTCTAAAAATTCCAAATAACATATTGATGTAATCAATTTCGGTTTTGGATGCCGATAGGGCTTTCAATGCTCATGTTAAAGCAGAATTCCAGATAGATATTTCTACAAGTAGCAGATAGAAAGCCAAAGATCATGCAAAATACATAATAAACCCATAATTTATTTTATCCACTTAATTAACATCATTGATTACGGATTAGTGGCTAATTGTGGATTGGGGTTGTTACACTAATGCTGAGACAATTTAAGGTCATGCTGGACTGTTGTAGGAGCTAACCAGAATCAATGTCAGAACAGTTTAAAGGGTTCATGTCGGACCGATGTAGAGAACTGGATGTCGGAACCAGCAAGCGTGACACACACATAACTTATGACGTGGTACTGAACGATGATGGCAATAGAAGATTGAGTGCCCCAAAGGGGCTTGGATTGTGCGCCAGAGGGGGCGGCTTGGATAGTGTGCCAAGGAGACGACTTAGAGAGTGCGCCAAAAGGAGGCGGCTTAGGAAGTGCGCCAATATATATATATATATGATAGAGATATTTGAGGTAGAAATAAACCGGTGGATAGAGGAAGAGATCGCCACGAAGCAATACTGAAAGGAAAATATGGCAGTTTCATGGGTTAAGGTCCGACGCGCGGCCAAGCCAAGGTTGTCGTCCGCCAATAAGGTGAAAAACACCAAGAGCTTAATTTATAGTTTTGATACCATGTTAGAATAGTAGAGAGAGAGAGAGAGAAAAAAAATAATATGTATTGTATTTAATGAATTAATCCTATACAATAAAGACCTGTATCTACAGGCTGAGAAAAAATATCCTACTAGAAACTTAACTATGAGAAATAGTATCCTACAAAAAACCTAACTACGACTATTCCTAAATATATCTAGGAAATCAATATCTAATATATTTAGGAATATTTACCACATATATATATATATTAATACTTTGGAATCAGCTCATACAAGATGCTAATTCAATGTCAGTATACAAGAATTACACAACTACAACCACTGTATGTATATACAACAAATTATCAAAAGAAAGCTGATCTGAAAATTGGGTTGTTGGGTTCGATATTAACTGTACTTCCATTGCCACATGAAGCTGATTCATCTGATCTAGTGATGGGAGGAACAAAGATGGGTGGAAATTTGCAAGGGAAAGAGGGGCCTGGTGGATTGTTTGGAGGGAAAGGATATGGCCTCTTCATTCCAACCATCTAAATTACATTATATAAAATAAATAAATAAATAACCCATAAATATCGATGAAGCAATTTCCATTAAATGTCATTAAGAAAAATACAATTGAAATATGTGAGAATCCCATACTACAATAAAGAAAATGCTAAGCTTATAAAATTATTATACAAAAAAACTCATACAGAATAATGTGACGAAAGCAATTATCAATCAACCTTTTGTTTTCCAATGAATGGATGTAAATAGGTCAAATCATTCTATATAAAATTTCTACATATAAATCCTATCAATTCAATTGTTTTCATATGAGTTTTTACTTATAACATGAGAAAATAAAAAAAGAACATATAAAAGATCCATATTTCCAATGTCTTGATTTTGATGAGAAAAACCAATTCTAGCTCTTTCCAAGAAAACATCTATCAAATTGTAAACTATAGAAATTAATGATTTTAACAGAGTCACCCTAATAAATAGAACTTGCTTTAGTGAATCTCAACCGAGTGCAGGAAAAATTGTGGCGTACAGGCTGAGAAAATGAAAGAAAGTTGAGCATTACCTTCTCTTCCTCATGCTACAAAAGTGTGTAGTTGTTGCCATAAAAGCTTTGGTTTGAGGGGGGCTCGTCTCATGATAATTGATCTCAATGATGATATGAAGTACCTTATGATTATGTGATTGACTTTAATTTTTGTGTATGGATAATATACATAAAATATTTTATAAAATGAATCATTTGAATCATTAAAATGAGATCCATAATAATCTCTACGAACTAAGACAACACCTTTCAATTCATATTTTGGATTGAAAGAAAACCCATCCCTTATTTTAATGGAGTTGGAGTCATTGCTGTGTGGCTCGTGAGAAATATTTTGGACTTTATTTTAATAATTCAAACCGTTCAATTTTTAAATAATATTAAATAAAATATATTTATAAAAAATTAAATCAACTCCATGGTCAGTTTCTACAAATAGGTTGAATAATTTCCCCTGTCGACTAGTTTGTCGTCCGCTTGGTTGCGAGGAATGGAAGATACAAACAAACAAATCCTAATATTGAAAATTCCATGGTCTTCAGCCATAAATCACTTTGCCACTCATTCGGTCCCATTAACTCCCCATATTACTAATTTCCCCAATTTAAAAATAGATATAATTAATTAATAGTTAAAAAATATATGACAGAGAATATTATTTTAAATATTTTAATTGATTGATATATCAGGTTTAATTTTTAGACTTGAATAACGTAGATAAATGAGAAAAAATTCTAGAGTGTATACAATATATATATTTGATTATGATCTTTATAACTTTAGTTATGATTTATTGTATTATTAATTATTATAATTATAATTTAAAAATTATTTAATTATATCTTAATTTTTTTTTAATTATTACTCCTATAATTATTCCAAGACATGTGATTTGTGTAACCAAACACATAAATTACATAAGATACGTTTGAAAGTTGTGTACAGAGCACTACCGTTGATAAATATTAGAACCATGGTGTAGTGGGTGACGATTGGAGTCTGGAAGTTTACTCCCTCTCAGGTTTCAGGTGTGAATCTCCTAGCCAGCAAATGCATATATTGGAGCCATGGACCACAGGGCATAAGCCCTGTTTTAGGTGTGAATCTCCTAGGCAGCAAATGCATATATTAGAGCCATGAACCGCAGGACAGAAGTCCTGTTTCGAAAAACTTGTTTGAGCTATAGAGACTTACTTTGGTGTGCGTAAACTGACCTAAAATACCCTACGTAATAAAAAATAAAAAACGTTGATAAATATTAGGAATTATATACGGTAACTCAAATAATAAAACATGAATAGATATCTACACTTGAAACACAACCACTAAAGAAGATAACAAATGGCTGACACTAACAGCAACAGCCCACCTCTCACCCCCCTCTGTCTTTCCATCCTCTCCGCTACCACCTACTACCGCCTTATCACCAATCATTCATCTTCCAATCTCGTTTCCGACCACCTCCACGACGGTTTCCAGGCTCCGCCGCTCCTCCTCCTCGGCACATCTGACTCCTGCGACCAGACCTACGGCTTCTTGCCCTGTACCACCACCGTATCTTCCTCGTTCTCGTCTATGGCTACCTAATGTTTCTCGCCGCCACCTACCTCTCCAGCTCCAGCAAACTCTTGCTGGAGATTCTAGGTCCCGGTATCATCGGCAGCCTCTTCCTTCCCGTTCTCTGCTCTCTTCCCGATGCCATGCTTATTCTCGTTATTATTATTTGTCTTCGTTTTGATCTCCATTTTTACCTCTGTTTCTGGAAAATGAAAGAAAAAAAAAAGAAAGAGAAAAAAAGAATGAATATGTGAAATTCCTTGAATAACGTAAAAATGTTTAAAAACATAAAAAACGACCTCACCTAGAAGTTTGAGGATTCTAAGAGGATGTAGTTAGTTAGTTATAAATTTTAATCTGTCTTGTTTAATAGTTTTATGCACACATGGTGTTTGTTGCTTTACTGTTGAAAGTTCCTGATCTTAGATTTAAAATTTTACCTGTCGTTTATTGAGAAATCATGAACCTTGTTTTAAATTTGTTGTGATTCGAATTTTAGTCGCCAATCACTTTTGCTGACTAATATATTTGGTCGCCCGTTTGGTTGCCAATAGATTGTCGAGGAAACAATCGGCGATTAAAATTTTTTTTGTAGTCAAAAGTGACCTATTGGCGACTAAAACTTTAGTCGCCATATTGTTTTTAAAAATAATTAAATATATATATTTTTACTTTTAGCGACTAAATTATTTAGTAGCCAATTGAGCATGTATGTTTGGCGACTAAATTTTTGGTAGCCAAAAGTTTCACTTTTTGAGAATTGGCGACTAAACATTTAGTAGCCAAAAGTTTCTTTTTTACAATTGGCGACTAAAAGTTTAGTAGCCAAAAGTTTTACTTTTTCACAATTGGCGACTAAAATTTTAGTAGCCAAAAGCCAACCTGTGATATTTGTTTAGTCGCCAAAAGATCTCATTTAGTTTTTATAATTTGTTTTGTAATATTTTTTGCGCCACCTGAAACCTGTGCATATACAAAATTATTCATTCATTTATTCAATTTTCAACCATTCAATAAAAATATTTCTCCACAACCTGTAGCATTCAATTTCCAACCATATACAAAATTTAACTATTAAAAGCCATTCGAATGCCTTATTTCAACAAAATTGTCACGACCCAATCTCGGCAAGGCAACCCCTGCCAAGAGGGCGCACTTCAACGCTATAATACCTGTACACAATAATCATCTGTATAATTCTTATATCACATCACCAATAGTGCATAAGACCCTTCGATTGGCCAACATATATGAGATGATCCATTCAAAGACAAAAATATCATCATGCTACTAAGATAGTTTCCATGCACCACTACCCCCTAAATAAAACATACTATTCGTGAATCCATCAATACATCCAACTTCACAAAGCAAATATTTACAATCAACCTACTTCATAAAACAAAGGATAAAACTACATCCTAGAGTGACCCTAAGCAAAACCTCAACTACCAGATGTTTACATTTGATCTTCTAGAAACTCTAATCTTCCAAGTTGAGGCGAGCCACACAAAAGTCTAAGAATCTGAAAAAAAAAAAAAAAAAAAAAAATTAATTAAAAAAAAGAATGAGCTAGAGCCTAATGAGTATATCAATCTCATGGAGTTATAAAGCTTGCTCCTTCCAATTGGGTTCAAAATAAGATAATAAAAACAAGAGCTTAATTGGACTGAAATTTATAAAAATTGAGAAAATTTTGCGTAAACTGTTATGAAGACTTTTCCAAAGAATCTCATAATGCAGGAAAAATACATTTGAATAAGGAAAGTAAACAAAAATACAACTTTTCAATACATCAAGATTTCATGTCCATCATACGAACCACTACATCGCCTTAGGGTCGCGTTACCTCGCGACTTAGGTGGTGACGGTACCGTGACCCAAAACATAACCATAGGAACATAACTCATGTCATCGTAGCACTTCAATTCTCATTTCAATGTTTCGGTCCCTAGGACCCCTTATGTACAACGACCCTTATGGTCCTTAAAACATTTTGGTCCCCAGGACCCCAAAGCATTTCGGCCCTTGTGGCCCCAAAGACTATATTCGGTTATATGATCAATAAAAATAAATACTCTCGCATGACGTTTCATTGTCATTTAATCATCATCATCATAAACTTTGAAGGACTCAACTTAAATAAATTTTCATAAAAATTAGTGCTTCGTTATACAAATGAAATCATATATTTATTTAAACTCAACATTTGACCTCAATAAATTTATAGATTTTCTTCTTATACATATATCATGATGAAATGTGTTACTTCCTTTAATTCAAAAATATTTTCAAACTTTGTATTAAAGATAGAGATAAGGTAAATTTCCATGGTAAGTATACTCACCTTCAAAATAGCAAAAGTGGAGATTTGAAACTCTACGATTTAATTACCAAGAGGTGTAGAGACGCCTTCCTCCAATCCTAACAATTAGTAAATAGGATCGAAAATTAAGGAAAAGCTTTCAATGAAAATTATAACATCTACAAAATTGATCCTAAAAAGACACGCTATGGAATGACAAGCTAAAGAACTCCTCCAACTTCAAGTCACCCAAACAAACTTCTTATCCAATCTCCACAACACCTATCATTTGTACATTTTTGAGTTATTAACCTTTTTAAATATCCAACCAATTTATATGCACAATACCACCATCAATTAAACCACAAAAGTCAAAAATTAACATTTTCATAAACTCAACAACTTAGGTAAACCACTTCAATCGTTAATAAAATTCCTCCAAAATCGTTTATAGAACATAGAGATACCCAATCCACCATTTATCAAATCAATTTCAACATATAAATTTCCTAACACCAAAATCTCCAATTTTTACATCACATTCAAACCTAGATTAATCCAAATCTCAATCTCCAAAACAACCATCAAACTGATCGTTAAACCAATAATTTCATGAGCTCATGATTTTTATAACTTTTTCTTCAAAATCATTTATATACTCCATTGCATGCATCCAATCTTCAAACATTTCTTGTTGCATGTAATTCATAGAACTCAATTTAAGAATGATTCTCAAAATTGAATCCAAATTTAACAAATTTAAGGAATCATAACTCATATTCTTCAACCTAACTTGATTTTTGATGCAAAACCCAATTCCTATCAATTTATATAATCAATCTTCAAATCTTCATTTTTAATCCTCTCAAAATTCACCTTGAATCAATTTTTGTTTAGATTATTTAAACAACACTAGAAAGAGAATGAAATTTCTTACCTTAAGATGAATTTTTCATAAATTTTATCCTACAAAACCTTCTTCTTCTTTATTCTTCCTTTCTTCCTTCTCCACGGTTTGCTCCAGCAGGATGACTACAATATGTATCTCTATATATATAGGTAATGAAGCTCTCTCTCTCTCTCTCTCTCTCCCTCCTTAATTCTTTTCTCAGGACAATATTTGAGTAAGAAGAACATAAACTCCTTTTTGGAGTTCCAGCACACTACAAAATACATACTCACCCTTTTTGCCCTCAGCCTTACACGTGCACACACACACACAAAAAATATTCCAGCACAACACTCTCATACATACACACCCACTGGTTTACTCAATACACCCACACCCACACCCACATACATCCTTAATTTTAGATTCTTCCATAATTTAATTTATATTTAGGATTAATTTAATTAAGCATCACTTAGTCTTAATAAATCTTGATTAACACATAATTAAATCAATCATGACTAATCACAAATCCCACTTAATTAGTCTAATTTGACTTCCTTTAGAGCCCAATTAATTATATTTAAATTTATCAATCCAAATCAGATTTTCAATCAAACTTTCAAAAGGCTCCAAATATTAAATTAAATTTATTGTCATCATCAATTTTGATTTTCCAAATCATTTAGGCCTTCAATTTCTGATCAGATTCCAAATTTCCGTCAATTAAATTACATATTCAAATTAGACACTCCATAAATAAATTTGATTCGTAATAATCACAATTCTCAATCCTCATAATTTAATTAACTTTATTAACTCCAATTCGGACCTAATTAATCAAATCTCGATTTTACTAAATTGAATCGAATATTTAATTAAACTCCTAAATGGGTCCGTAATTAAAATTTAATTGATTCAACTTCTTAATTTCACTTCCTTAAGCCATTTGGACCCTTAATTTCTAATTTCAAAATAAATCTTTAATAGAATCATATGCGAATCAGATTCCACAATTCTAATAAATCTCAAATTAAATTAGGATAACGACTAGTTAAAATCCCAAATCTCCTTAATTAACCAAATATAAAATATTATACGTGGCGGGATCGTCACAAAAATGTAATAAGCAGTGAAGAATAGAGACATAGACAATGTAATAACCCTCAATCATCCTTAGCCCTTTGATCTCTTAGTTGCTCAAGCTCTTCAATCAACACTGTCAAATTTCTATGAGATGATCCACCTTCTTTAACAGCTTTCAATGCCATCTCTCCCAGCACTTTAGCCTTCTCTGTCATCATCACCGCCATCCATCACACTCCTCATGGCGGTCTTTATATTCTCTCTCCTCACCACATTCTTTCCAACATCAATCTACAAGTTCTAATCCTTCTTCTTAATTATTGAATTGGAACTATCAAAAGAAACATTATAAACATTGCGGAATGAATTTATGAGACTATGATTCATAAAAAAATTTATGAGAGGCCAACAATTTCAAAAAACATTCATAAAAATTTCAAACAAACCCAACAATTTCTAACAAGTGAAAAACATTCATAAAAATTTCAAAATATGTATATATATATACTAGGAATAACGCGTGCCTGAAAGCACGCCCAATAAAACTTAAGAATATATTTTAATTTTATTATAGACATTTTGTTTCTATTGACAAACACCAAAGTGTAAGCTTCATTTAGGCATTGCATCAAACAGTTGGTGAGCAGAAGGTGCAACAGACAGTAGAAATTCATGGCAACCTACAC
The DNA here is from genome assembly GCA_036172215.1 of Camellia granthamiana. Taxonomy (NCBI): domain Eukaryota; kingdom Viridiplantae; phylum Streptophyta; class Magnoliopsida; order Ericales; family Theaceae; genus Camellia; species Camellia granthamiana. Next base: position 26,361,926 of record CM069907.1, read on the forward strand.
ATGTATCAGTACAAACAAAGAGTAATGATTCGGAATTGTATACATGCATTGCACACATTCAGGTGACACATGCATGGTAATGATGAGGAATAGTTGAACTACTAATGTATTTGAAAGAGTAAAACTCATTTTAGAATTGTACTGACAGGAGAAACCATTCCTTTTGGACGACTATAACAATTATAAAATTGACGTTTCAAATTATAACAATTATAAAATTAATAATTTAGATATATTATACTCTGCAAATTATAACTATTCTAAAATCAAAATTAATAATTTAGATATATTATACTTTGCATATAATTCCATCAAGATTATACGGATACAAGCACAATTAGGTCCCACTAACACAGAAAACATTTGAAACAATATAGTGAATATAGAAGAAACAATGTCAAAAATGAGGAAACCAAGAAGGTTACAACTAACAAAGCTCGTGGAGTGCAATAACAAACTTTCTAGTTTGGCTCTTGCATATTCTACCTGTACGAATACTTAGACATTGTAAGATTAATAAAAGAACATTCAATGATTGATAATTAACAACAAACTTTATTAACCAATAACTTGTGGCCCTGCACAAATCCCCTTTCAGCACTCGGTTCAATCCAAGATAAAGTAGTGAATAGAATATTGGAACAGATTAATAAATTATATATGCTCTTTTAGTGTTGATAGAAATACAAAGTAGCACCTTTGACACCTAATTGTAATGGGTTCCCCAATAAATACCTTAAGCAAGGTCAATAATGCAATGCATGCCAAAGTGCAGCAATGCCCATATCTATGCACAATCCTTGCAGCTCGAGAAATCATCATAGCTACAAAATATGGGGCTCATCACAATCAACCAACATGATCAAGTACAAAATCTATCAGCATGCTAGAGCAACTAGGCTTTAAAAATGTTTACAATATATACATATATATATATATATATATAAAGACACTCCAACTGAGCATGTTTTGGCATGTTGATGGTGGCCACACTCCTTTTGGACACCACACATGCATAGAAGAGACTAGAGCATTTGATTGTTCTGTAGGCTTTACCAAATTGCATAGTACACTACAAAACTACAAGAACAAACTAGACAGAGATAGTTAATCTAAAATGGGTATCCACATTAGTTCTAGAATCACAAGCCCAAATGAATTCAGAAAAATCATATTTTTCTTCTCTTTCTGAAACAGTTGACGATAACACTAAACAGTACTTATAAGGGTGCACATTTAATTATTAATAGATATGTACTATATACTATATACTATATACTATATACGAAATTCCAAATATCAAAGCAATGAAAAAAAAAAAAAACTTGTAATCAAATAAACAGAATAATTGGACCCAACAATTGCTAAAAGCGCTATACCTGAAAATCAAAAAGTTGTTCCTTAGTCAATTCAGTTGTTAAAGTTGAAATAACCACAGAATTGTTCAGTTCTTGCAGTTTTTGGACAGAAGCAAGGGCTCGATTCTTCCCCACATCATCCTCAGAAAAGATAAAATTGCTGGATAAGTCCCACAACTCCACAATTCCCCCATCATGCAAGGTCACAGACGTGATACCAGCAAGAACAAGGTTCTTTGCTGCAAGATGCACATGCCCCATTTCATCAAAATCAGCAGGTCAAATAATCACTTCAACCCAGCATATATCTTATCCTAATGCCCATCCACTACAAGAATTTACACAATTGCCGACCACTTTTGCTGACCAAAAAAATTTTGGTCGCAAAAAAATGATATTTGGCGACCAAATATTAATTAGTCGCGAATGATTATTATTTTTGGCGACCAAATATTATTGGTCGCAGAAGGTTATATTTTGGCGACTAAAAAATGAGTTGGTCATAGAAAGTGGTATGCTTTTGCCGACCAACTACAAATTTGGTCGCGGAAGGTCACATATTTTTTGGCGACCAAAAATTTGGTCGCCAAAAACTTATTTTCAGCAACCAAATTAGCACTTTTAGCGACTAATACTTTAGTCGCCGTTGATTGAGATTTGGCAACTAAAAAAAATTGTCGGCGAAGGGTACCTTTTTTGCGACTAATTTGGTATTTTGGTCGCCAAAAATTTGTGAGGGAAATTTGAAAGGTGGGGCGGGAATCGAAATTTTTTATCTTTAGCAATCTGTTAGCTCACACATTTTCATTTTCTCCTCTCTCATCTGTTTCTCTCAAACAAACAAACAAATATATCAAAATATGCCCACAATGTATCCCTGTTTCTCTCACTCTCTCTATCTGTTTCTGTTTCTCTCTATTATTCACACAAGCACAAACCCTAGACCACCATTCAAAACCACCACCACCAAAAATGTCTCACGCCGTGGCGTCGCCCTATTTCCCCACCGTGAGGTCGGCGGGGAACTGACCAAGGCAGAGAGCAAACACGAAGAAGGTGACTACTACGAAACGAAACAGGAGCAGCGTTGGAGCAGCAGTGGGGTTCGGTGGAGAGATGAAGGAAGTTCGGTAGCAGTGCATGGAGCCGCCTACACTCTACCATTGCTAATCCTCTCGATTTCAGACCTCTTGCATCAGGTAAACACGCTCTCTCTGTCTCTCTCTCTTTCTCTCGCTCTCGTTCCCCCAATTTCAAGCCCTAACTATAATTTTCAACTTTTCAGATCTTTGCCTCTCAAGAGTTTCTTCACCTTGAATTTGCTAAACCTGTAGTTTTTGCCTCCTGTAATTAATTTGATTGACATGGATTGAAGAAAACCCCTTTTTCTTATACAATTGAAATATGAAAGCCCCAAAAAATATATTTATAAATAAATAAATATATCAGATTACACAACCCTAGCTCTTTGGCTTCCAAGGGTTTTATCAAAATGCACAGAAGTTCTAATGGAGCAAATATGAAGGAGCTCAATCTCAATCTCTCTCAATCGTCTCATCGAAGAAGGCTATTTACTTGGTACGTTGCTTCCTCCTCTCCTTCCTCTGAATAGTCTCATCGAAGAAGGCTATGTTTTATCAAAATCATAAAGAATATTTTATGTTTGTAGACACCCCATTTTTGACCGTCCTCAAGACCTAGACGTCACCGCTTAAACACTCGGTGATTATCCATGTTCGTGTTCGTTTGGAGTTCCCGGAGTTCTCGGCTACGCGCCTTGCCTCAGGACCTCCGAACTTGACCGTTTCGTGTCTGGTTTTGCACCAAACACTTGTGCTTTGCCTTGGAGGGGCAGGGAATGTCTTGTGAGGCATCCCCACACACCACCGGCAGTGGCTAGAGGCCACCGGCTGGTTGGTGTTGCCATCGGCACTATATTGTGCCGGTCGGCACTCTTTTGTGCCGGTCGGCAGTCAATTTTGTCAAAATGACAATTTTGCCCTGCCGACTACTGTGCAGTTTCTTTTTCAGATATTTTGAAGCAGCTATATAGCATTTGTTTCCCCTCCATATACGTGTATGGAGGGATGAGCCTTTGGTTTTGCTTAGCTTGTAAGCTTTGTTGCCTATAAGAGAGGGCTCTCTTCTCTTGGCTCAAGGGTTAGAAAAAGTTAGAAAAATTGGAGAGGAGAAGGAAGAGCTCTGGTTTTTAGGGTTTGCTTTGGTGTATCTAACCTATATCTATATCTCTTCTTCTCTTACCCTTGTGTGTGTTTGTGTCTCATTATTGCACACAAGCACATAGTATTTCACCTTCCCTTGGCTACTGAGGTCCCAAGAGGTTGTTCTTGCTGTTCTTGACTGGTTTGGAGCTCAAGGAAGCAACAAAATCAACATTTGTGAAGGTGGTCTTCAAGGGTGAGAAACTACCCCTTTTTATCCCATTTTTGCACTCCATTTTTGCATAGTTTAGAACTGTTTTTGTGCTTAGTGTTTAATACAAAAAAGTTCTGTTTTTTAGTCCTCTTGATAGTTCATTAAGGGTGCTTTGTGATTTGGGGAAGTTTGGCCACCTTTAGGCCTTGAAAGGCCCTTGTTTTAGGCCATTTTGTGTGAGATCCGGGATTTTGGTGTTTGGGTCTCTTTACCACTGAAATCTTGAGAGATTTCAGTGGTATAGATGATGCCTTGAAGTCCCAAGAAGGAGAGGGCCACCCCCTCTCCTTGATGTCCTTGAAAAGGGCAAGTTTTGCCTCTTGAGGGAGCATTGTGCTTGAGTGTGTGTTGAGCATGTATGGACTGTTATTCATGCTTAGGATATCATGATTTAACATTGCTATGTGTTGGTTTCCGTACTCCTTGCATGTTTTGCATAGATGCTTTGTAATGCCTCTTTGGTTCTTTAACATGCATTAGGTTGTGTGCCTTTATTCTAACATGATTTAGGCTTAGACTTGTGAAGGTTTTGTGCTTATTTTGCCATGTTTTAGCTCTGTCCATAGTCATTTGGGTCAATCTTAGCATGCTTAATATAGCCCCTTTGCATTGTAGCTTGTATGCTTCAAGTAGGTGCATGTGTAGTATGCATTGCTTTCATCATTTCAATGGTTTGGAACCATTTAAGATGTTATTTCAGTCCCTTGGACATGCTTGAATGCTTGTCTTGCATGCCTCTTTAATGCTTTGAAAGGTTGTGTTGCATGCTCCATGTTTTGGCCACTGTGTATGCCTTTGATTTTGAGCCACTTAGATGCCATCTAGGAAGCTCCCTTTGCATGGTCTAGGGCTTCCTTAGACCTGTTTTAAGCCTCCTTGGCCTTGTGAGGCTTGGTTGGCTTAGCCATGGTTTGGGTCCCCTTTGACTTGCCTTAAGTTCTTGGACCATTTGCATGCTAGTATGTTGCTTGTCTTGTTTAACATGATTCGGCATCATTTTATAGCATGATTTTAGAGCTCATGTTGCATGCTAATCGTCCATGTTATCTCCTTTCAAGTGTGCTTGAGAGTGGTTTATTTAATGCCTAAGTTGTGTGCCTTAACATGTGTATGTGTGCATGTGTGCTTAGCTCTCATACTTAGCATTTTGACTACTGATTTTAGGCCTAGTTAGAGTTGCCTAGATCATGTTTAAGTCCACCTTTTATTTGGTTTGCATGCTTGCCTTACATGTTTGCTTGTATGCTTACATAAGTGCCTTGCATTGTCCATGTTGCATGTTAGCTAACATGTTTAGGATTGCATTACATCAATGCGCATGCTTGGCCTCTTGAGGTGAGCATGATGGAGGTTTGGCACCCTTTTATGTTTATTTGGTTTGCATGCATTTGAAATTAAAGTTGCATACTTGGTTCCTTGGGCCATCATGCATGGAAATGCGTGATTGGTGGTCCGAGAATCGAGGCACATCCTCCTTTGAGTCATTAACATGATAAGGAATGTGTTTGATGCATAAATTGTTTGAATTGCATTGCCATGCAAGTTGTGTCCTCTGCTGCTGTGAGTTGCAGGTTCTGCAGGAATTTATTGCCGACCGGCAGTGTTAAGTGCCGACCGGCAGTCAATTGGCAGCCGATGGATGAATTTTGTGCCGATGGCCACATGCAGCAGCCGGTGGATATTCTGTCCAGCCGGTGGTGATCTCCAATGTCCAGAGAGGCATCCCTTAGGCTTTGGCAGTCTTCAGAAGGGTAGAACAGGGAAAACAGAGGCAAGCTAGGCATGGCAGTGTGATTCCGAGCAAGTCCCGAGCATGCGTTGCACCCGGCTCTCATCTCGAGGCAGTTTACTGCTTTAATTAGATTAATTAATTCATTTGATTAATTTAATGGGTCTGTAATATTTTAATTAGCTTGCGTAGTTAATTATCTGTATTATTCTTTTGGTCCCTCCGAGCGAGGGCAAATCTCTAATAAGCGTGTGTGAGTGTGTGTATGTCTTCCAACCCCCACTTCTTTCTCCCTTTTATTTACCTGCTTTGATGGTTAGTATTAGGGCACGTTTATTTTAGCATACCTTATGCTATGCATGCGTGCATCCATGCATTTGTTGACATGTATCGGGCTCGGTACATCATACAAACTGCATTGTATTTTCAATTTCCAAATTGAATACGTGCATCAACTGATTGCACCTTACATGCCATTTTAGGGTTAGCCGAGCCTACTCTAAATCACATCCTTGTTTGTGATGCATTAGTCATTCTAACATGAACTAGGTCATGCATGTTTGCTAACTGGTTTATTGTTTTGGCACGGAGTACGATGGAAGTCTTTATGCTTTAGCATCTCGCATGCGTGTGAATGTTGACATGACAGTATGCTTACTATGCGGCTAAGTGCTTACATGAGATAAACTGTTTGAATGCCTGTGGGTGGAGGTTGGATTGCTTGAGTTGGAAAACTCGTTGAAATCCGTATTTTAGCCTACTTGCGAGTAGCAAATTCCAAAGTGTTTTCGAAACAAACGGATATACAATGCTTATTTCCAAATTAGGCAATCTAGTCTATACTTGTTTGCTATACGCATAACATAGTAATTCTAGGTTAATAATTGGAATAAGAACACATAACGTTTTCAAAATCAGATATCACGGTTAGTAGAGGCCGGTCTTCGGACCGGGCAAAAGGGGGGTGCTCATAGCTGACCTTCCCCGATCGTACCCAAGCTCCCGAGCCAAGATACTTTGGTTATGACGGACACGTGGCCTTCGGCACCGAGTCAGGGTTTCCTAAATTTCCCCATTTTAAAATATTTAGGCGGCGACTCTGTAATCTGGCAAAGTAGTCCATGTTTGGCACTTCTTTTTTAAAAAAATCTGTTTTTTCTCAAAACGATTTGCCAGAGTTGGACTCTTTGGTTCAGATTATGAACCGCAACAAACAAAAAGGGAGTCCGAACTGCAGCGAGGTCCCCCGCGGGCTTGTTACAATGTTATTAACCTTTTCTCTCTATTATTACGTTGCATTCCATTTCAATTTCAAGTTTAGAGTTTGTATCTATGAAGAATTTATATCTACTTCATTGTGATAGAATTTTCTATTGACTAATTTTCTTGTACGTCTAGTTTCAATTTTTCTGTTGATAAACAATATGGGCACAAATTTGTATCAAAAAGGAATTTCCTTATAAGAAGATGAAACTCTTCTCAGCTTTTTTGTAGGTTGTTTTGTGTTCAAATTGAGTTATGACAAAATGTTAATTATTAATCTTTGCATAAAGGGGGTTTCAATGTTCTTCTTTTTTCCTTTTTTGCTCTGTTCTTTGTTTCTATTGGTATGCTTGAATTTGCCTTGTGGTTAGGCCACTGCTTTTCTATTGGAGCCATGTAGTTATGGTTGAATAGAATACCACCTCTTATTGTTGCTTTAGTCTCCACACCAAAAGCTAATTTAACCTACACACCAACAAATGTGGAGCAGATTACAAATTTTCTCTCCTTAGTCACTTTTTAATGCTTGTTTTCTCTTGGTGATTAGATGAAAAGTTGGTAGGAAAAATTTGTATATGTTGCATATAAATAGAGCGTGGGAAAAGCTTTATACTTAATAATAAGATTACTAATTTTATTTTTTTCGAAATGAAGATCAAATGTATCTACCTTGGGAAAGATTTGATTCATTTTGAATTCTTTAATTTAGAATTAAAAAGCTTATCTTTATTTGTTAAGAGTAGACAATCCATTTCCTGTCTTTATTTCTATTGTATTATATCTCATCGTATCATATTTAATTTAATTATGCAATATTTAATGTTAAATTTAATAATTATGATAGTCTTTGTTGTATTGTTTATTATATCCCCATTATGGTGTTCTTTCTTAACTTGGTTAGTTATTAGATTGGTTTTTAGAGTTTTTACAACTATTGGACTATAATTCCGAATGTAATTCTTTTCATATTTTTCTACCAATTAAAAAAGAAAAAAAATATGATACTTGAACATTCATGATTTGTTCTTTAGATTTCATAAGCATTTTAATGTGATAATGGGGATGCATTTAAGATTCACAGTCACATATAGGTTCCATGAATCACATAGCAGAGATTGATATATATGGGCTTTTTGCTTTCAAACATTGCAAGGGAAGGAAGGTTAAGCTTGCTGTTTGTGAAGGTAATTTCTAATCTTTGAATACGCAAGCTTGCATTGTTAGGGAAATTATTTTTGTGAGTTTTTGGTGTAGGCTATGGATAAGAAATGATTGCTGATATTTGGTACTTTCATGTTATGTTAATTCATGTTTTGTAAACATGGACCCAGTAAGTGTCCGTTTTATGGCAAGGTGTTAGGACCTTTTGTTGTCAAATTCCATGGATTAAAACCAAGGTTGTAACAAGAGTTCTTTAAGAAGTTGGTTTCCTTCAAAAACAGGATTACTTTGGAGTTCTGCAAGAAGTTGGTTTTCTACAAGAAGTTGGTTTTCTTTCCCAACTAGGATTGCTTTGGTTTTTTATAAATAGTTGGGTTTCTCCCAAATCTAGGCTATTCATTGATTCATTCATTGAATCTCTCCAGATCTTCTTTTTGGTTCTTAAGGGTTATATCTGGAGATATTTTGTTAAGTTTTCTTTGATGTTTTTATTGAGTATTCAACTCATGGTTTAAAGAGAGTACATCAAAGGTTTTGTTTTTTATACAAAAGAGAGAGTTGTTTTTCGGTGGATTCTGAAGAATTCAAGCCTGAAGCTTCGATGGATTCTGGAGTGGCTCATCAGAAAGACAATTCCGTGGTGAAGATGGGGTTGGAAGAGGCACATAGAGATTGGTTCAATTAGGCGTTGTGGATTCGCTAGATAATTGAGAGTATACCTGTGTAATTCCTTTAATTCTTCTTAGTGGATTGTCTTGTGGCAGTTGCCCGTGGTTTTTTTATCACAGTTGGAGGTGTCCAATTGTGGTTTTTCCACGTAAAAATCATTGTGTCTCTTTCTCTTGATTGTTTGATTGAGATTGTTATATTCTGTTTAAAATTGTTACATAATCACAAATCAACATCTAGAGGGTTTCTAGATTTTTCAATTGGTATCAGAGCGGGTCGTTCTATTTTTAAAAAAAAAAAAAATTCTTTTTGAACGCTCTATTTTTTTTTTAAAAAAATTTTAGAACGAGATCTTGTTTGATTTGTGATAATGGATACAATTCGTGAGGGAAATTCTATGGTTCGACCACCCCTACTTGACGGATCCAATTATTCTTTTTGGAAAGCTCGGATGAGGTCTTTTTTAAAATCTATTGACGAAAAAGTTTGGCAATCCGTCATGAATGGGTGGACTGAACCAACGATTACTGTTGATGGAATAACTTTCCCCAAACCAATTGATAAGTGGGACACAACTGATTACCAAAATAGTAGCTGGAATAGTAAAGCTATCAATTCTCTCTTTTGCGCTGTCACACCTGAAGAGTTTAGTCGTATTTGTAATTGTGAAGTCGCAAAAGAGGCTTGGGATATCTTACAAACTATTCATGAGGGCACTCCTTCTGTTAAACGATCAAAACTTCAAAGGCTCACATCTAGTTTCGAAAACCTTTCTATGAAAGATAGTGAGACCTTTAATGAATTTTATGCGAAGTTGAGTGACATTGTAAATTCCAGCTTCAATTTAGGTGAAAAAATACCGGAATCCAAGGTTGTGGGAAAAATTTTGAGATCCTTGCCCGATCGGTTCCAACCAAAAGTTACGGCTATTGAGGAGGCTCAAGATGTTGACACCCTCAAGCTGGATCAGTTGGTTGGAAATCTCCAAACTTATGAGGCACATAGGAATTTCAAAAAGAAACAAAAAGATATTGCTTTTAGTAGTGCTCATAAAGTTAGAGAGGATTCTGATGAGGATTGTGAGATAGATTCCAAGATTATGGCTGCTTTTGTTAAACAATTTAAAAAATCTTTTTTGAATAAAAATCCTAATCTTTTGGAATCTACTCATTCTCATAAATCCAAAGGCAAAGATAAAGTCAAAATTAATTCTATAGCCAAGAAGGAGAAAGGAAAGATACAAGGGAACTCTGAAAGACTCCAATGCTATGAATGCCAAGGATTTGGCCACTTTGCTCAAGAATGCCCCACTCGTTTGAAGAAGAAGAAAGCCCTCGCTATCACTTGGGATGATGAATCAGAATCTGATGAAGATGATAGTGACAATGAAGATCAAAGTGAAGAGGGACATAAACAATTCCTTGCTTTCACGGCAGCTTCCGAAGCTGAAGGACAAACAGAGTCTTCGAAGAGGTCAGTTGAGAATACCTCTGATGATGAATCTTCGGAGAGTGATCATGAAGAGCTTGAGCAAGCCTATGAAAAGCTATATAAGGAGTCTCTTAATTTATTCAAATTGAATGACAAACTCACAAAGAAACTCAAAGCATGTGAATATGAGAATGTCAAACTTAAGGAGGAGATTTCCGAGGCTAGGATCAATGCCATCAAGATAGCTGATGATCAACAAGTTCTTTGTGCAAAACTGTTGACTTGTGAGACAGAGAGGAATGAGCTACAGGAAACTCATACCATGTATGAAGAAAAGATTGAATCTCTCGAGATGTCACAAGTTGCCTTGGAAGAACTAATGATCAAGAAAGAGGAAGAGCTCAAGTGTGCCATGGTCACCATTGGTCTTTGGAACAAAGGATCAAAAACTTTGGAGGATATCATTGGATCTCAACAAATCTGTTCAGACAAGAGTGGCATTGGCTTTGGAGATAAGAAAGAGCAAAAACAGAGTGCTTCCACATCTCATGATACAAGAACTCAAGGAAAGGGAGGACAAAAGATTCAACAAGAGGAAAGACTTCTCAAACTCCCTAGAGTTGGTAAGGTAAAAGAAAAGAAGGTACAGCCTGTTTTTATCTGTCATCATTGTGGTATGCATGGTCATATTCGCCCTTATTGTTATAAGTTGCATGGGAGAGTGATTCAAAAGGGTAGAAATTCGAATACTTTTTGGGTTAGTAGACAACCTTACATGCCTAGGCGGAATACCAAGATTCATGAGGGTGTTCACAACACCACGACATTTACCAAGACCGCTAGACCTAATTTTGTTAAGACCAAAAAGATTTGGGTGAGAAAACTTGACTTGTGTTAATGTGTTTACTCTTTTTAGTTTTTTTTGGGGTCTCTGTGTTTTTTTATGAAAAAAAAAAAAATGTGTGAATGTTTGTTTTTTTTTTGTCTTGCTTTATTGTTGGAAAAAAAAAAACAAAAAAACAAAAAAACAAAACAAAAAGATTTTCTTAGTATGGTTTTGCAAGCTTGAATTTTTTTGAGATGTCCTTGGTGCATATTGGATTTGATGAGAATAACCATTACATGTCAATATGTGTGTGCTTTCTGTAGTCATTACTTATTTTGGAGTGTGTGTTCTTTGATTAGTATGTCTCATTCTGTACACACTCTTGGATTAGCAAATATTAGAGTCTTCCGCCTTAGTGATTATTTTTTCTTATGGACTTCTGGCATTGTATCTTTTGCTTTTCTAGAGGAATTGACCTATACTAGCATATCATGGGTGATGTTGAGTCTCTTAACCACCTTCCATCTTTTTGCATCTCCATGGCTTTCCCCTCTGTTCTTTGTAGTCCAGCCATGAGGAAAAGGCTACCTCAGAGTCACCAACCAGGCCATCCTTATTATATCCATGCTTCTCTGGTTCGGTTTCCATACTCTTGAGCGTGTCAGCCGCCAATGAGTGTGCAAAAGAAAAAGAAAAAGAAAAAAAAAAGAAGAAGAAAAAATGTGCAAAAGCAAAGAAAGGAAAAAATGTGTGCAAAAGAAAAGAAAAAAAAAAAAAGGGATTCATTGATTTAGGGGGAGCCTCCGCCTTTACTCACCAAATACCCCTTGATTCCTAGTGGTTTGACTTTCCTCAGTTGTGCTGAGATTCTCTTGTCGGAGGTTCAGCTTTCATATCACTACTAGGATTTGAATCTAGTGTTTGTCGAACTCCAAGAGTCACACACACACTTTTCTCATGGGATCTATGCTTTTCACATAATGCATCACTTTCTTTCATGAGGAATCTTCTACAGACTGTGCACATTGTGTTTTCAAGTAATTGTGCTTCTTGGATAGTCTTGTGTGTTTTATGGTACAAATCTGAAATTCCTTGCTTGCTCCACCATATTATTTGTTCACTGTTTTCAGTGTTTGTGGTTGTTTTTAATGAGGGGGAGTTTGGTTCATCATTACCAGTGTTTGATGTATATTGATGGTACAGTAGTTTGGTTGATGGTACAGTGTTTTTACTTTTGCTTATATCCTTCTTTGGTACAGTTGGATTGTTAGTATTTTATTTATGGATTGATTTATATTTTGTTATTTAATCCAGTTCCACATATTTTGGTTGGCTTGTGTGTGGTTATTTTATTTCAGGATAATTGTTCAAGAGCATGGATTTGAGTGTTGGTTCATAGTTGGTGGTGCTGCTTGAGAGATTTTGTTAGGAAATTTGTTTTAGATTGGTTTTATCCAGGATTTGACAAAGGGGGAGATTGTTAGGACCTTTTGTTGTCAAATTCCATGGATCAAAACCAAGGTTGTAACAAGAGTTCTTTAAGAAGTTGGTTTCCTTCAAAAACAGGATTACTTTGGAGTTTTGCAAGAAGTTGGTTTTCTACAAGAAGTTGGTTTTCTTTCCCAACTAGGATTGCTTTGGTTTTTTATAAATAGTTGGGTTTCTCCCAAATCTAGGCTATTCATTGATTCATTCATTGAATCTCTCCAGATCTTCTTTTTGGTTCTTAAGGGTTATATCTGGAGATATTTTGTTAAGTTTTCTTTGATGTTTTTATTGAGTATTCAACTCATGGTTTAAAGAGAGTAGATCAAAGGTTTTGTTTTTTATACAAAAGAGAGAGTTGTTTTTCGGTGGATTCTGAAGAATTCGAGCCTGAAGCTTCGATGGATTCTGGAGTGGCTCATCAGAAAGACAATTCCGTGGTGAAGATGGGGTTGGAAGAGGCACATAGAGGTTGGTTCAATTAGGCGTTGTGGATTCGCTAGATAATTGAGAGTATACCTGTGTAATTCCTTTAATTCTTCTTAGTGGATTGTCTTGTGGCAGTTGCCCGTGGTTTTTTTATCACAGTTGGAGGTGTCCAATTGTGGTTTTTCCACGTAAAAATCATTGTGTCTCTTTCTCTTGATTGTTTGATTGAGATTGTTATATTCTGTTTAAAATTGTTACATAATCACAAATCAACATCTAGAGGGTTTCTAGATTTTTCACAAGGGAAATTCTTATTCTGCGTCGTCTTAATCACCCAAATGTTATGAAGCTCGAGGGTCTAGTCATTTCGAAGGTGTCAGGCAATTTATGCCTTGTATTTGAATATATGGAGCATGATCTTGCTGGACTTATAGCATCACCCATAATCAAGTTTTCTGAACCACAGGTATGTGCTCTTCCCTTGCATCTGGGGTGCCCATTAGACATCAACTATAATAAAGGATCTGCCAGTGATGTGATGGGAAATACAGAAAATTTTCTGTTACAGAGCTATTTTTCTACTTAGTCGATTAATGAAAAACATAGACCTCCATAAGGTGTTTATTGACATAGACAAAAAAAAACACATGATTGGGTTTCTAGAGGGATAATGTGGAGAGTTTTGGAAAGAAGAGTACTAGTTAGGTATATATGAAAGACGTGTACTGGAGAGTTTCGTTTTTCCGTGTTAATGTTCTTTTAAATTCTATGTTGTCCATGTAGTGGTTTCAGAAGTTCTTTCATATTAGTTCCGAAGGGTAGCCACTGTTAAGGGTCTAATTATTGCCTATAGCCATCTTAAATATTAACCATCAAACAGTTGCTATTTAATTAAGGTATTGTTTTGTCCAATGCCTTAGTTCTCAAAAAGGATTTAGAAATATGTCGACTCTGCTTCTCCAAGGCTTAAAAACCAAAAAATGTTTGGACCTCACAGTCTGTAACTTTGCAAATAAAGGTTCTAGTTTTTGTTCTTCTCATCAAATTCATCCTTGTCCGTACAATATTCTCAAGTTAGCATTATCTCCTTTGAGAAAGAAAAGAAAACAGAAAAAAAGGAAAAGATTGTTTTTCTTGAAGTTGAACAAATTCATGTATTGAAATATTGACTTGCAATTGAAGAAGTTTTGGCTAATATAAGGTCAGTGTTAGGAACAGAAACAGAGGATCTGTCACTTATGTGTTGGAACTTGAAGTTAAAAGTGATTTGGCTGAAAATGTCCATTTATTTTTTAAGTTGACTATTGTGATTGATCAATATGCAATAGTTACTCCCCTTTTTGTTACTCCGGTTTGTATTTTTTGGAAATTGACTTTCAGGCCTCATGTCATGCAGGTTATGACAACAGGACAGAGGGTAACAATTGAGTATCATGGCAATGGTTATATTTTCACTGTTAATCAGGCTGGTGTGGAGGGGCAAGTAAAATCAAACAGTATGGATAGAGGGATGATTTCGCCTGACACATATATTGTCTTTCAAGCATCGAACTCCAGTGGAATGAAGGTAATTTATCATTCTTGCAATATGCTTACTTGCCTTCCCATTTACTAGTGAAGTTTAGTTTTCAAATGATAGCTTTTCTTTAATTGGAATTATGGACGTGCCAAAACTTGTATGCTTGCCTTTCTCCTTTCTGTTTTAATTTATATGATTATATTGTTCACAATGATTGCTTTAAATTATCTTAGATAAAGCAATGTATTGGTTCATCACATTCAACCTAATTTTATGCAGATTGTTAACCAGCACGAAGCTGCTAGCAGCAACATCTTTAAGCATAAAGAGTTTAATCTTGAATCACTAGGTATAGGTGGTTTAAGTGCAGAGTTTGCAGATATATTTCGAAGAGCTTTTGCCTCCAGAGTTTTTCCTCCACACGTGACCAGCAAGTAATGTTTTCTTCATTCATATTTTCATTTTCCAATCTGGTTTTACAATTTTATGGATAAAAAAATTTATAGGGATATCTTTGCTGTGGGAAAAATTTATGTTTCAGGTTGGGCATCAAGCATATGAAGGAGATGCTTCTTTATGGACCCCCCGGTACTAGGAAGACTCTAATGGCTCGCCAGATTGGAAAAATGTTAAATGGGAAGGAACCAAAGGTACGCAAGTGAAGCACTCATTAGATTTTTGTATTCCTGTTGTGAAATTATTACCTGTTAATTTGAATGGCAGCCTGGCAGGTTATTATTTTTTGGGGAAATTGTGTTTTAGTGGGTGTAGACGTCCCCGAACGTCCCGGGAGGATGAACTCCCGTTCTGTTCATATCAGGCTTACTACAGTTCGGACTCAAATTGTCACGGTTCTAAATCTGAACCAAAGAGTCCAACTCTGGCAAATCGTTTTGAAGAAAAACAGATTTTGAAAAGAAGTGCCAAACATGGACTGCTTTGCCAGATACAGAGTCGCCACCTAAATATTTTTTATGGGGGAATTTAGGAAACCCTGACTCGGTGCCAAAGGCCACGTGTCCGTCATCACCAAAGTTGTCTTGGCTCGGGAGCTTGGGTACGATCGGGGAAGGTCAGCTATGAGCACCCCCTTTCGCCCGGTCTGAAGACCGGCCTCTACTAACCGTGATATCCAATTTTGAAAACGTTATGTGTTCTTATTCCGGTTATTAGCCTAGAATTACTATGTTATGTGCACAGCAAACAAGTATAGACCAAATCGCCTAAATTGGAACAAAACACTACATGTTTGTTTTGAAAATGGTTTGCTACTCGCAAGTAGGCTAAAATGCAGGTTTTGCCACCCTCGAGTGGGCTTTTAGAAAAGACAGTTTTGCCACTATCTGGTGGACTTAAAACTCACAGTTTTAATGCATTATCCCAATCTAGGTAATTTGACCTCCATCCACAGGCATTCAACCAATTATATCACATAAGCAGCTAGCCTCATGGTAATCATGCTATTATGGCAACACTCACACACATGCAAGGATGCTAAAGCATAAAAGCTCACCTAGTACTCCAAGCCAAAACAGAAGCTCATTAGAAATCCATGTATGGACCTAAGCATACTGAAATGTCTAATGCAACACATGTAAAGATGTAATCTAGGCAGGCTCGGCTATCCTAATCATGGCATGTGAAGTGCTACAAGTAACACGTATTCAATTTGGAAATTGAAATGCAATGCAGTTTGTATGATGTACCGAGCCCGGTGCATGTAAACAAATGCATGGATGCACGCATGCGTTGCATAAGGTATGCTAAAATAAATATGCCCTAATCTACCATCATAAGCAGGTAAATAAAAGGGAAGAAAGAAGTGGGGGTTGGAAGACATACACCGCACTCACCCACACTTATTACAAATTTGCCCTCACTCGGAGGGACCAAATAAATGATATAGTCCAAGAAAAATAAACGAATAAATTATTACAAGACCTCTAATCTAATTAAATTAAATGCAAAGAAAAGATGGCCATAGCCTCCGCCTCGGGATGCGCGAATGATGTATGCTTCAGTCCGACTTGCCCAGAAACCCGCACCATGCCACTGCTGCCTCTATTTTTATTGCCCTGCCTTTCTGAAAATTACCAAAGTCCCAGAACAGCCTCTATACACACTGAAAAGTACCACCGGCTGGAAGAAATTTCCACCGGCTGTTTAGAGTGATCACCGGCTGTAATAGAGGTTATCGGCCACCCATATAGTGCCAGTCGGCACTCTATACTACCGATCGGCAGAAAATTCCTGCAGGAGACAGTTTTGACAGCAGCAGCAGACAAGCAGTGCATGGCATGAATTTTTAGGCATGTATATGCATGGACATGCTCCCTATCATGCAATGGACTTAAGGGAGCATGGCCCTCGACCCCCGGGCCATCAATCACGCATTTCAATGCATGATGGCCCAAAAGCCAAGTTAGCAACTTTGATATCAAATGAAATGCAAGCACAAAACACACCAAAGGGCCCCAACCCCTATCATGATTGGTCAAGAGGCAAGGGATGCAAGCTCAATGGAATGCAACCTAGGCATGGCGGCTAAGTATGCAACATGAACATGCAAATGAGCAATGTATGCTAGGCGCGCAACCTAAACATGTAAACAAACATGGCATGCAGCAACATGCAACGATGGACTTAAACTAACATGGGTAGCTCGCAAGCATGCCAAAACCAGCGGCCATTAAATGAAATGAGGTAACCGAAATGCACACAAACATGTCCAATGCATGGATCTATCCTAAGATACAACATGCAACTCTAACAAGGCATGGCAAATGATGAAACATAGCATATAATGGTGCATGTTTCAGATCTGAAATGGCATGCCCAATGACTCCAAAGCATGCAAACATTTATGTAATGCATTGTTAAGGACTTAAGCACTAAAGCTAGTGAGATGCAATACACTATAAGCATGCAAAGCGATGCTCGAATGAAGAAGACAGCCACAAACAGTCCTCATGCAGCCCAAAATAATGCTAAAACATGTATGAAATGTAGCCAAAATAAGCTAGCATGCTTGGCTAAATTAGCATGTGATTTTGACTAGCTAGCATGATTTACATGGCAAGTGTATGATGCAAAGCCCAAACAGGAAAAGTCCCTTCTACAACACTGATGAGGGACCAAAAATATGACTACTCACAGTAGATGACAGCCCCCAAATCAATATGCAAACATGCTCAAAATGCAATGCAAGATTAAGGCCACAAGAGGGCTATAACATGAAGTATACAAAACATGCATCAAACAGCCAAAGACCCTTAATGAAATATGTCCAAGGGGTCAAAATATGACCCCTTCCAGTTCTGATTATGGCCCAAAAACAGAAGCAAGATAGGCTAACAAAGCATGCAAAATTACGGCAAATAGAAGAGATTATGAAGCAAGTGCAAGATAGGGGTCCCAAAAAGGGTTGAGATTGAAGAAGGGCTCAAAATGAGCCTACTTACAGTTTACATTATGCTCAAAAACAGATCACACATAGGCTAGAAATTTCATGCAAAAATGTGGCATACCAAGGAGTATTGAAGCAAGTGCACTATGGAGGGCTCAAACAGGGTTGAGCCCTTAAACAAACATGAAGAATGGCTCAAAAGAATGCCCCTTTCAGTTAGGGTCGGAGCCCAAAACAGTAAGCAAATAGGGTAGAAAAATGTGACAAGAATGTGCTACAAAAGAGGGAAAATGATCTTACCCTTGAAGACTACCCTTTTTGTTGCTTCTTGGCTTGAGTTGCGGCACCTTTGGCCTCTGAAAAACTTCTCCAAGCTGCTGTGATGGAGTAGTGGTGGTGGTGCTATGGATTGGTGAAGAAAGGGCCCAAGAACAAGGGTATTTGATGGTTGAATGAGAAAGATAGGGAGAGAGATGGAGGGTTGTGTGTATGTATATCAGATATATATGGTATATCTCTGGTTTTTTGCTTAAAACATCCAACCTTTAACAATGGAGGAGGGACCTCTCTTATATAGGCAATGCTAAGCTTCTCCAACAAGCTTCAAAGGGTCAAAGGGATCTAAGGAGAGGTCAAGGCTTATTGGAGAAGCTTGGACAGCTGGTAGGCTTCTTGAGGAAGCCAAGACAAGGGGTCAAGGCTTCCTCAAGAAGCCATGAGCAAAGGGTGCACAAAAGAGGGGTCAAAGGGGTACAAAGGGTGCAAAACAGCCACACACGTGCATGGGGAGCAGAATCTGTGTATTCCAGCTGGCACAGCTGGCATCCATTCAATCTGTAGAATACACTGGAAGGTCGTCGGCTAGCAAAAATGGTCGGTCGGCACTCTTTTCTGGCCGGTCGGCACTCTATTTGGCCGGTCGGCAGGAAAAATCTGCTCTGCAGGTCCAACTTCAAACGGGCATAACTTCTTCATATGAACTCCTTTTTAGGTCATTCTTGTGTCAAAATTGAAGCCCCGGAAGTAAGCTTTCCAATGCCGCAAACTTTGCATTAAAATTCCTCCTGTGGAAAAAGTTATGCTTGTTTTGGTGAAGGTTGCTCAGTTTCGGTCCAACCGGGATGATGCCCAACTTCAACCAATCATATCTCCGCCATCCGGACTCGGGTTTAAGAGATTCTTGTATGAAAAATGAAGCCCCGGAAGTCTTCTTTCCAATGGTGGTAGCCTCATAACTTAACTCCAAGTGTATAGACAAATAAGCTCGATTTAGCGAGGACTGCTCATCCCTCTCTTAGCGATTCTTGCCTATCTTCTTCTCCAACTTGGTTTCTCCCCTCTTCTCTTCTTTTCTTCAACTTCAAACCCCTAAGTAAGGTGTTTTGAAAGATTTTTCAAATATTTCATCTCTCTTTCATTCATCTCCACTTTGTCCTTGCTCGGTTTACCGAAAAGCGTAACATTTACCGAAATGCGAGCGTCGGAACATCGTGGGAATTTTACTTCAAAAATGTTTTGAAAGAGAGGGTTTTAAGGTCTAAAAACCATCCAAAATAGCTTTGATTCAAAATGGGGTGTGAAGTTGAGATTCGCCTCTCTCCTTGCCGAAGAAACTGAACCTGTGCCCTGCACACCTTTCTCCAACAAGTAAACCATCAGTAGTGCCCAAGTCTTGTGGGTGGTCAAAAATGGGGTGTCTACAGTGGGAACAACTCAAAATAATTGCAACTTTCATGGAGGTACAAGTGGGTCTATGTCTGGTGCAAAGGAAAATTTTGGGCATGGGATATATCGCTCACCTGCATCCACACGCATCTCCATGGAAGTGCAATTATTTTGAGTTGTTCCCACTGAAATGCAATTTAACATTTTGTTTTTTGATTTACACGTTGATACAAACCTACTCATCATTTGTTGAAATCAACTAAAACCTAACTGGATGTTGGAATTGGATATCTTTTTTTGTATTGGAACCGTTTTATCCTATCATTGTGAATTGTGTGCATTCATCTTTATTACTTTTTAGGGCAAGTGTACGAATGATTGGTTTGTTTGTATTAATTGTTCTACTCTTTATAAATGTTGATTTACAATATGTTTGTATTAATTGTTTCTTCTCCGAAAGCCCCTCGTAGTCTGCCTCCTCCAATGCCTCAGTTATTGAACCTAGTGTCACTCCAGTACACTCCAAACATTGGCAGAAATAAATACTATCGAAACCCCCGTAAAATAAGACGGTTGAAGCAAATCAGTTGGTTAAAATTTAAACACCAGAAGATATGAATAAACAATTACATATTGTAAATCAACATGTAATAGAAATGGCCTTTTGAGGGTAATTCTGAGATCCAGCTAAGATAGTCAAATTTGATTAATTTCTTGGTGTAATCTGATACTACATGAATAATGGTTAAACTTATCAAATTTCTTGCTGGATGTTATTTTCTTTTTGTTTCCATTGTATATTTTTCTTTTTCTGTTCATCTTTTCCTTAATGAGGATGGCCTTCTTCAGATATTTGTACACGTGGTTATGAAAGTTCACTACCCTATTCTTATGCTCAGTTACTATTAACCTGCATCCTGCATGTGGGAGAATGCCTTTTTGTGCATGCCACAATGCAGATGCATTCGGATACTGCTTGCTGATGCTGGTTATATAGTTCTATCGGTTTCAAAGCTGATTAAACGTCCTTGAATTATGTTTGGAGCTATATTGTTCATACTAAGCTTTCTTGTCTAATTAAATACTAGATCACTAATGTCTTCTATAGTACAATTAATGATTCTTTGAACTCTAGATCGTCAATGGGCCTGAAATGTTAAGCAAATTTGTTGGTGAAACTGAGAAGAATGTGAGAGATTTATTTGCTGATGCTAAACAGGACCAGAGAACTCAAGGTAAGAGGGCTACACTGGCTAAAGTTACTTTTGGTTGTTCCCTTCTATGTCTAATGCTTTCATTTCTTCTTTTCAGGGGATCAAAGTGACTTGCATGTTATCATATTTGATGAAATTAATGCAATTTGTAAGGTAGGAGCTCTCAAAATTTTAGTTGAATGTTTCTCACTACTTCTTGAAATTGCGGGTTGGCAGAACAATTAGCTGTTATTATTTGCCATGGGGTCGCTGAGTATAAGTTTTGGTGGTTATATGATGAATGGAATTTTTTGGGTTCTCTTCCCTTTTGCTTTTCCTATGAAGAAAAAGAGTTTTGTTGAAGTGCACATTCAACTGTTGCTTCATCATGAAAGAACTGTTGAGTAATGATTTGAATGTTTGATTTTCAGATTGAGCAAACAATCCGAATCCTCAAATAAATGTTTTTACATTATATCAATGTAGTCCAGAGAACGTCACACTTTCGAGAGCTTGTCTGACAAGTCTTATTAACATTCACACTTCTGAGGACTTGCATTTGCCGACAACTAGTTTTTAATTTCATTGCTCAATCTGGAAATTAGGTCCCAACGTCTATTTTGATTTAGTTGATGTTAGTAAATATTTTTCATGATAGGTCAAGTTTATGAATTGTCCAAAAAGGCCTTTTGATTTTGAGTCAAGTTTGTTAAGATACTTGTACTTTGTAGCTAATAATTGAAGCAAATTTTTGATAACTGTCTTTTACTATTGGATTTATTTATGTTTTCAGTGTTCTAATGAGCCATGTGATTGTTAGCCATTCTGCAATCTGTTCTGGTGTTATGTTATCCAATAAATTAAGATAATTTGTTATTGCTATAACAGTTTGATTATTTGGTTATGCAATTTATTCTTTGGCTTGCTCTTGCAGTCAAGAGGTTCAACTAGAGATGGTACTGGAGTTCATGATAGCATTGTCAACCAGCTCCTAACAAAGGTTGGTTTAACTGTATTTCAACTTCTCTATAATATTAGTAGGAAAATGTCACTGTGGTAAAGCTACACCAGGCTAACAAATTTCAGGAACTGATTGAAAATTACTTGCTGTTTAGATAGATGGTGTTGAGTCACTGAACAATGTTTTGCTGATTGAGATGACCAACAGGAAGGATTTGCTTGATGAAGCACTTTTGAGGTGACTTCTATAGTTCATACCTCTTCTCTGTTGTGCTAAATAAAATTATTTCATTATGGTTAGCTGGTATAAAATTGCTGATTGTTTGACATTTCAGTAGAACTTATTTTATATGGACAAGTTCCTAAATAAAGATTTCTTACTAAATTAGATTTTAATTCTTCTCTCTCCTTCTCTTACTGAAATAGATTTTGACTCTTTTCTTTTCAGGCCTGGACGTTTGAAAGTCCAAGTGGAGATAAGCCTTCCTGATGAGCATGGTCGCTTACAAATTCTTCAGATTCATACAAATAAGATGAAAGAAAATTGTACAAGACTACTTGGCAGTATGAGCATTTTTGGGAGGATTAAATATTTTTGGATGGATGTGTATGGATAACAAATATTAGTAGTTTTATTTGTTGATAGCTGCGCATGGATAACAAATAGTTATGTTTCAAATTGTTATGCTAGGTGGATGTGACTTGTGAATGAAAACTTAGAATAGTTGTATTGTGTCGAATGTTAATGATTCAGTTAATTTGAATGATGCTTTAAAATTATAGGTTTATTATGGATTGAATGAATTATTATGAATTACAGGTGTATTGTTTTCTTGCTTTGGCGACCAATTTATTAGTTGCGACATCCAAAATAATTTTTTTTCGCAAAAAATGACAATTGCCGACCAAGAGTTTTGGTCGCAAAAAATACATCTATTGCCGACCAAAACAGCTCTTGGTCATGGAAACTCACTTTTGCTGACCAAAAGTTTTGGTCGCGAAAAGTAACAAATGGCGACCAAATTTTTTGGTCGTGGAATGTCACAATTGGCAACCAAACTTTTTGGTCGCGGAATGTGTCAATTGGTGACTAACATATTTGGTCGGGAAAATATCACTTTTCGCGACCAAAGTGTTTTAGCGACAAAATGAATTAGTCGCGGTAATTAAATATTTAGCGACCAAAAATTTAGTTGGCAAATCCAACTTTTGCCGACCAACCAAAATTTTGGTCACAAATTACTTTTGCCGACCCTCAATTGGCAACCAAAGTAGCGACCAAAAAAATTGGTCGCGGATAACTTTTGCCGACCAAAAATAGACTTTTAGCGACCAATTTTTTTGTGCCAAAAGTGTTAATTCTTATGGTGATCTCTAGCATAAAAACACCCAATTAAACAGAAATATAAAATTTAGACCACCATTTTCACTTCAATAGTTAAAATACTTCCCAATATCTATCAATTGAATAGTTTAAATTTTTTAAATTAGCCGTCTTAACTATCAATGCAAATCCATAATCAATAACAACCCACCAATTTCAGCACCGAGCCCATTAATCCCTGAGATAAGAACATTAGAGGCGAAAAGCCGCCTCATGGTCTCACGGCTATACACGGCGACCTGGCGGCTGTGTAGATCCTTATCGATATCCAGCGACTTTCTCTCTCCTAAATCCATCATCGGCGCCTTCCCGTTACCACTGCTACCATTAACCTTACCCATCATTGCCGCTATCACTGTCGCCTCGCTCCTTCGACTCGCCTACTCTTGATACATCGCCGTTGTAATCTCTGGCACGTCGTCGGTCTCACCGTTGATGGATAGACAGATATATGAATATAGAGAGATTTTACAGAGAGAAAATAGGGCAAATCTAGGTGAATCGGTGCTCCGGTTGCTCGCGACTGCGAGGGGGAGCGGCGGAGGCGCGGCTGGGGAGAGGAGCAGCGGAGAGGGAGAGGGAGAAGGAGAGGGAGAAACGCTGAAGAGAGAGAGAAGAGGCGCTGGTTTATGGTTTAGAAACCAAATATATATATATATATATTACACCATTAGCGACTAAAATTTTTTAGTCGCTGAAAGTATTTTATAAATCCCTCCAAATTATTTGAAATGTCTCCCTCCAAAAATTTTAGTTCTTTGGCGACTAAAATTATTCTTCGTGGCTGAAAATAAACTTTTGACGACTAAAATTTTGGTCGCCAAAAGTAAAAAATAATTTTTTATTTTCCAACAGGCAACTAAACGGTTTTAGTAGTCAAAACTCAATATACGACGACTAAAATTATTTTTGGTCATTGAAAATAAACTTTTGGCGACTAAAATTTTGGTCGCCAAAGGTAAAAAATAATTTTTTATTTTCCAATCGGCGACTAAATGGTTTTAGTAGCCAAAACTCAATATACGGCGACCAAAATTATTTTTTGTCGCTGAAAATAAACTTTTGGAGACTAAAATTTTGGTCGCTAAAGGTAAAAAAATAATTTTTTATTTTCCAATCAGCGACTAAATGGTTTTAGTAGCCAAAACTCAATATACGGCAACCAAAATTATTTTTTGTTGCTGAAAATAAACTTTTGGCAACTAAAAGTTTGGTCGCCAAAGGTAAATAATAATTTTTTATCTTCCATTCGGCGACTAACTGGTTTTAGTAGCCAAAACTCAATATACGGTGACTAAATTTTTTTTTTGTCGCCAATTCTGGCATTTTTGACGACTAAATTTTTTTTAATCGCTAATAACCAATATACTCCGACTAAAAAAAATTAGTAGCTAAATATTTTACTTTTGCTGACTAAAAAAATTTTTGGTCGCCATTTCTACAACTTTTGGCGACTAAATTTTTTTTAGCCGCCAATTTTGATCGCCGACAGTGCATTTTGTTGTAGTTATTCGAATCGGATTTGTTTTCAATTTTTGAAGAATATAGCTTCAACTTGCCTCATAGTTGTATGGGTTGACTTGCATGTTTTTTTTTTTTTTTTTGGAGGGGGTAAATTACACTTTGCCCCTTAAAGTTTTGCCTATTTCCCATTTTGGCCCTTTAAGTTTGATTTTTTTTCCACTTTAGCCCTTCATGTTTGCAATCCTTCCTACTTTAACCCTATAAGATTGATTTTTTCCACTTTGGTCCTTTTATGTTTGTAATCCTTCCCACTTTGGCCCTTCATGTTTGTAATCCTTTCTACTTTACTCCTAAACTAACTTTCATCCAAAAACCTAACAGAATCTGCCACAACATCAACATATCAGCTCTATGTATGATGTAAAAAATTCACTAAAGATGAAAAAAGTGAAAAATAGAAAACAAAAAAATTGAATTTTTTTTTGTCTTTAATGAACTTTTCTTTTTCAAATTTATTCATAAACATTATTACATTATAGATGCACCTAGATTAGATGCACCTAAAAAAATAAAAACAAATTTAACTAAAAAAAGAAAAAAAAAGTTTACTAAAGAAGAAAAAAAATGAAAATATATTGACTCAAGCACCTGTATTGTCAATTCTGAAATGAAAAGTTTACTATTATTTTTTTTCATTTTTAGTGAATTTTTTCCGTTTTTAGTTAAATTTGTTTTTATATAACATAATAATGTTTTATGAATAAATTTGAAAAAAAGTTCGCTAAAGACTAAAAAGAAATTCAATTTTTTTGTTTTCTATTTTTTATTTTTTGCATCTTTAGTGAATATTTTATATTATACGTGGAGCTGATCTGTTGGTGATGTGACAGATTCTGTTAGTCTTTTGGATGAAAGTTAGCCTAGTAGTAAAGTGGGAAGGATTGCAAACATAAAGGGTCAAAGTAAGAAGGATTGCAAACATGAAGGGCCAAAGTGGGAATGATTGCAAGCATAAAGGGCTAAAGTGGGAAAAATTAAACTTAAAGGGCCAAAGTGACAAATGGATGAAATTTTAGGGGGCAAAGTGTAACTTACCTTCTTTTTTTTGGAACCCTGTGCTTATAGAAATCTGAAAATTGGAAAATTTTATTCATACAAAAAACTTTGTAAGAATGATGTGTTCAATGGTGTTTTGTTTTGAAGTAAAAGGTTCACAATGAGCCAATGAATTTTTTGTTTGTATAATGTATAGCTTTACTCCTGAAAATTGAAGCACGGACATTTTCTCAATTAAACAAACATGAAGGTCTTGGGATGGCAATTGGATCATTTAAAAAAAAAAAAATCTTTATTTTGTTTTGCCATTTGGTTCTATAGAAACCTTTCAAGTGGTGATGTTTAGCATGGTGAAATTGAGATGTTTACTAAATGAAAATTTATTTGAATTGTGTTTTATTCTTCTTTTTATTTTTCAACTTGTTTGTGGAAAGTATGATATTTTTTTTTTTGGGTGACAGAACTTACAATTTTAAAGTCTTTCAAGGTGTCAATTGGTAATTATATTGGTTTGGTTGCAAATAATTGCTTCAGTTCTCTTGTTAACAATTGTTTAAGCTATGAGATACAGGATTTGGAAAATTACTAATGGCAATTGTGGATCTCCTCTTCAATGTATGAATATATATATACATTTTTTAACCTAATAATTCTTCAAAATTTAAGTTCAATTGATCTTGATTAGGAGTTTGTTGCTTCAAACTTAACTTTGCATTTTTTGTTTAATCATGCCTTTATTCTCCTTGTCATCAGGGTCGGCCCTAAGTTATTAGGGACCTAAGGCAAATTTTTTAAATTGGGAGCCCTTCATATATAATTACCAAAAAAAAAAAAAAATTTGTTTGGATAAAACAAAAAGGATAAAAATTTATTTCTATTGCATTACAATTTAACAAATTTTAGATAAGAAATCTATGTATATATATAATAATTGAACTTCAATTAGTTGAATCGAATCTTTATTTTTTAGCTTACCAATGCTATAAGAACTAAAATTAATTGGGGGTAAGGATGAGAATTTTGCGACACAACTCAAGCAATATATAAAATTAGCAAGTTAAGGTTGACTATGTTTCAACATGAATCCAAGTATGACACGACTCAATAACATGAATTATTAGTTATATATTTTAATGTTCACTAAGGGATGCTATGACAATTTTTTAATCTTTTATTTAACTCCATCCAACTGAATATAAAGTATGTAAAATAATAATTAAGGCTAATATCTTTTTTCATTTAAGATATGTATTTTTTTGTTACTTATTTTAGAGTCAATCTAGTAAAAATATATAATAATAAGCTAAATTTTTTTAATTAGAAAAATGCAATTGAATTAAAATCAAACATTCTATGAATAATTTTATTTAGTAGAAATAAATTTTATAAAATTCAACTTATGGGAAAAATTTTAATCTCTCCATACATTTGCTAAGTTATTTTTAACTAAAAGTGAAAGTTTTCACATTAAACATCAATCGGACACGAATCAAAATAATATCATACGACAATATGAAAACAAATGGATTGAGCTAATATTGAAGTAATTATAAAATAATACGAGATAATACACTCCCCTGATTGAGGGCCCTAAATTTTGTTCAAAATTGGTGGCCCGAGGCGACTGCCTCACTCGCCTCAACTCAGGGCCGGCCCTACTTGTCAATAAGAAGGCAATGTTATATTTGGTGCATACACAATGAAAAACCAATTAATTTAGATTTTATTGATTTTTTTCTTCATTGCAGATAAATGTGGCATTAGGAACAAGTGTCTTCTTTGATATCTTGTTTGAGCCTAACCCAAAACTTTTTTCTTACTTTTTCTTCATATGCATAACTTATTCATTTGCCTTGTATAATGTATTTCAATATCTCAATTTAGTTGAGGAAGTTTTATGATTCTCTCCAATTAGAAATTTTGGCCTTCAGGTAAACTTTTTGTAACTAATTTTCTTTTGATGGATGAAATAAAGCCAAGCATTAGAATATAAGAGGTTCCAATTAGCTAATAAAGCTAGTTTGTGAACTTTAAATTAGTTATGTGGCATGAGAATACCGTGGAAGGGAAAATCTAGGTCGAGGATGCAGGGAGTAGATGATGTTGATGACTATGTTAGATATACAGCTGGTGTATCTTTTACAAACGGTGAGCCTTATTATGTTCTACTGGTATGGTATCACACATAATATGGGATTATAAAACATGAATGCATAATTGCATGTTTTTTCCCCTGAGATGCTAGAGGGAGTAATCAATCTAAGAGTATTCAAAGAGGAATCTTTCTGGAGCATTAAGTTTGACTTCTTGGTTTTTCCATGAATTGTTTATCAATGTCTTGCATGTCGTCTCCGAATTAAAAATGAAGAAAAAATGTCAAGCGTGCATATACTCTTCGTGTCCAATGTTTCCTCAGACTGATTGTAGTTTGGACTGACCAGTTGATTATGCAATGTCAAGTAAAGTTCATATTTTCAGTAAGGCCTGCATTGAATTGTGTCTTTTCTGCTTCAAAGTTTCTTTGATTAAATCCAATATACATTATATGCTTTGTGATTGGTCTCTATAATGCTTCCATTCTAATCCATTGTTTTTCTCCAGTATCTGGACTCTCTGGAACTAAAGAAACAGCTCAAAGTCAGGTCTCAGTTGGAATGGGCTTGCTAGCTGGGTCTACAGTCATGCTCCTAACTGTAATATGGGGAACTTGTGTTATTGTCGGCGAGTGTGACCTGCACAATTCAATTGCAATAGATGGAAAAGATACAAAGAATTTAGCTTAACTGGAATGTCCATGGACTTTCTTACTCATTTTTTCTTTTCCTATGCACGAAAATCATGTATTGTTTGAAGAAAAACTATTATTTCTGACTTCGAATTGCTTCTCTCCCTCTCCCTCTCGGTAGCCAAAAACACATGAATACGTAAATTATGATTTGTTTGATATCATCATCATACTTGTTGTTTTCCACTTATCCAAAAAATAAATAAATTTTTGTGCATCTACCTGTTTGCTTTTTATTTTGATTTTATTTAGGTGACAGTTTACAGTTGGGTGCCATAATCATAGTACTTTCTGTTGTGATAAGAGTATCACTGATAATCGAATGCATGTTTAACTTCATAAGCGTCATTGACTTGTTTATTTTCTTAGATTTTTGACATCCCAATTAGAAAGTATTTAAGTGTAGAATGTTTGGCTAAGGATTATTGATGGATTACATAATCCACATAAGTTACTCTCATCTTTGCAGGTTCTGGTGTCACTACTGACATCTGGACTAGCTATGCTGCAAGGATCATGGCTATATTTGTAATACCATTTCTTGTTGTCTAGATACCACAAGTTATGAATTCAACTTCAGGAAGACACTTGGCAGTCTTGATTGCACTTATTGTCTCTGTCTGTATGTTGATTTCATATTGTCTTTATTAGGTAAAATATATTTTCTATGCAGCATTGATCTTTCTGCCCTATGCAGTATGCTCAATATTTTTGTTCATTTATTTATTTTGTCGTGAATAAATTGAAATAATACATGGATACAAAAAAGTTAGGTTACGGCATTTATTTGTTCAACTTGTCTAAAAAAGTTTTGAAATATAAATATTGCAAGTATGTTCAACTTTATTGTGTACATATATCATGAACAAATTTGAACAATACAATAATACAACAGCACTAGATAATGTAAACATGTTATAGCTATTACATGGACTCGAAAATGAGTATCGGGTGTGAACTGGTCCAGTTGAGGAGAAGCCATTTCCTTATTTCGTTACTATCAAATTCAAGTTTTTTCTTCTCCAAACATTGTTTAAAATTTAGAGGATCTAAGTACCTAATTTGGGTAGGGTGATGGATACATATTTCATACCCTTACCCTTGTCATAATGCGAATCCAACAAGGAGAATTGAAGAATCACATGTAACACTGCCTTCCATACTTCACTCTAGAAAATGTAATGTTGGGTAATGCTAATGCCTTTTTTTTTGCCTCTCCCTTGTCTTGGTTGCGAGCAAAACCTCTTGTTAATTAAGTCATCGGAAAGTGAATAGATTACATTTGGTGTTTTAATTTCCCTGCTTTCCTCTTCCGAAAAAGTGGAAACTCTATCCCCAAACAAATTTTTGAGAAAAAATTTCAAAATTTTTGGGAAAAATTTTTTACAAACAAATTTTCAAGAGTAATCAAACTAAACAAATTTTTTCAAAAAAAATTTCAAAATTTTGTTTGGTTTTCTTCTTTCCAAAATCACTCTCTTTCTCACACATCAAATCAAACACTTTTTTTAAAACTCTCTTTCCAAAACAATTTTTCAAAATCATTTTTGAAAAAAGGCAAACCAAACAAGTTTTCGTACTTTTTATCTCAAAAGCTACTCTACAAACACAAACCAAACAAGCCCTAAATATGACACGGTAAGTTATCACATAAGATTTGATGGAAATGCTCTTAAATTGCTTTTTGGTTAAACCACCTCTAACTCTCATGGAATTGGTCAGGCTCATGTCAGTTGTTGGACAACTCAATAACTGAAGAGAAGTTGATCTATGATAAAGTAAAAAATTTAAAAATAATTTTCATTCTACCCACATGAATTTTGTTGATATTAGCACCCAAATATATATATATATATATCTAAAGAGTATTGTTATACAAATAAATTTTGTATATTTTTTTATTAATTAGTGTGGCATTTACAATATTATTATAGGGAATCGTGTTTCAAGTATCAATGTTTTGTAGTGTATGACACATTAATTAACCAAAAAAATTTGAAAATATTATGAAATTTATATAGCAGTTTATTATCCAAATCCTTATAGGGATCCAGCAATTCATGATGTAAGCATGGTATCCTTCCCCTATCAAACAAATCTCTCACAGTAAGCCATGGCTCTCATCACTCATCTGCTAGTGTGATCAGATTCCCAAACGAGCAATGCCGGGTGGCCCGAGAGGGAGTTTGGCTTGAATAGCTCGAAATTTATCTTGCCGGTCATCTGGGCGGATGTTCGGCGAGGAGGCTGACATCTGCGGTCGACAAAGGTGACAACCGCGGTAGACAAGTTTTCACTCAGTCGTCCGGGCGGACGTCTGGTGAACACCTAACAAACCCAAAATCCATATGCAAAAACTTTTTACCAATCAAAGGGTGTGCTTGATTCATCCACCAACTAAACAAAATGAAACAATAAACCTAACAAACCCAAATATTGCACAACCAACAATGCAACAGACACATAATTTTTACATAAATTGTGCATAGAATGTTGTGTAGTTAGGGTTGCAAGACAACAAACAAATTACTTGAGCTTGACTTGTTAAATGTTTGTTAGAAATTAACTTATTATGTAAACAAGTCAAGTCAAGTTTAAACACATGTTAAAACTCGGGGTGAATTTCCAAGTAGAGTTTGAAAATTTTGCTACTCAGCTCTACTCAATCATATGCATTATAAAAAATCAAGCTATCTAAGTTGGCTCACAATAAGCTCAATTAAAACTCATTTAAGATTAACTTGAAAGAATTACACACTTTGAAATTCATTAAGTTTTCAAGCCATGTTGAATGAGCTACTACTAAGCGCGATTCATTTACAACCTATGTGTCCCTAATACACTATAAGAAAAGTAAGAATTAACGGCATTGATTTGACAGCGTTTAAAAAAATGCCTCTGTTTTTAATATTTTACGGCGTTTTTTTAAACGTCACATTCTTATTGACTAATACGACACCGTTTTAACTTCCGAAAACGCCTTCAAATGTTTTTCGCTTTTTTCTTTTATTTTTAATGTAAATAGCCTATTCTCTCTCTCTCTCTCTCTCTCGCTCTCACTATACCCTTGATTCCATTCTCTCTTACTTCAAACCCTTTCGTTTCTCTCGATTCAAACCCCTTCATTTATTAATCGATTAATCTGCAACCCTTCTCTTCAAGTATTCGATTCACCCCTTCGTTTATTCGATTCAAGTATTCGTAGATCATCGATTCGCAGATCATAAGGTGCCATCTCGAGTTCGTGTTCGAGTTCGCAGGTCTTTCTTCATGGTAAGTGTTGATCAGTCTCATCTCTATCTTCTCACATTCAAGTTCGATGGAAGATGATACTTACTGATGGAATCATTCGATTCAGGTATGCTAGGTTTTGTCTACTTTATCATTCTTAGATCAGATTGATTGAAGATCTGTTGATCGATTGAAGGTGATTTCGAAGTTCAACCTTCTTCAGCTCGGTGATTCAATCTCAGATTCATTCGGCGATTTCGAAGTTCACTCTCGATTTCAAAGCTCGGTGATTCAATCTCAGCTTCGTCCGGCGAGGAGATTGAGCACCATCATCTACCAAGGTGAGCACCATCGCTTCAGAAAATCTCAAGCTCTATATCTCTCTCTCTCTCTCTCCCTCTCTCTCTCTCTCTCTCTCTCTCAAGTTCTTCCTTCCCGTCGATTCTTCTCCTAGGGTTTTCAATCAATGTTTTGAAGAA
The DNA here is from genome assembly GCA_036172215.1 of Camellia granthamiana. NCBI lineage: Eukaryota > Viridiplantae > Streptophyta > Magnoliopsida > Ericales > Theaceae > Camellia > Camellia granthamiana. The sequence continues at coordinate 26,393,855 of CM069907.1, forward strand.
TTTTAATCTCTGTTTTTTATTGATCAGTTTGGATTTGATCAATCAGTGTTTTACACATCTCATTTATTTTTTCCCAGATAACCAGAACTGATTTTTCAACCAGTGTTTTTTATTTTTCACTCTCTGTTTTTTTATTACCCTGTTTTAAACCCTAAATTACCCTGGTTCAAAATGACCTGTTAGATCTGGATACTATTGAACTAAGAATATGTCAGTTTTCCAAGAATATTGTATTTTACTATTGAGCTCTTGTTGTCCTACCCAGATATTTGGCGGTGTGGACTTTGCTTGTCTGCCATTGGGACTTATCTTTTCATTCTTTCGGCGTCCAAAAGCTGTTATCACTCGTTCACAGTATATTAAGGTACCCTTTGCATTGTGCTTTATGTATCCATAATGAAATTACCTACTTATGCCTTCTGTATCAACGTAATGGTTATTTGCATGTTCAAGTTGATTACAGGCAATTGACTCAATAATTTGTAGGAAGCAACTGAACTAGGTAAGAAGGCAAGAGAATTGAAGAAAGCAGCTAATGCGCTTCGTCAGGAGGAAAAGAGTGGCTCAAAGGGAAGGAAGTGGCGTAAAAATGTAAAGGCAGTAGAAAAGGTATTAACCTTTATCAGTATTGTTAGCTGAAGGGTGCCTTGCCATGGCTAAAAGGGAAGGTGCATGGTTTAAGTCCACCCTAAGACATAGCAAGAAAATTGGTACATCTTATAATTTGGTGTACTTCAGCCCAAAGTTGGTTTTACAGATGATGTAGGGTCTAAGATACAATATGTTGAATTTGAATATCGTTTCTGAGATTTGTAAAAGCTTCTTTTCTTTTGTTAAAATGTTTGCATCGGAAATTAATGTCATGAATCATGATCCAACTACAAGATTGTTTTCATTTAAGACATAACAATTGATAATTACAATTACAAGGTTTCCTGCTTTTTTTCCAATTGCTATTATATGCTTAGGGGCGTTTAGGGTTTGTAGAAATTACATCATTTTTGATGAAATTTGAAGTTTACATTGTTGGTTGACTTGTCTATGTATCCATGGTTAGATAGATTGGAATCGGGTACCGACTTATTCTTAACCTTGTAGGAGCTGCTTCTTCTGGAAGAAGATGTAAAGGCTTTAGAAGAGATGTATCCTCAAGGTGAAAAGGTGATGGTTTGAAATTTTTTTAATGTGCTGACCTGCACATTTTTTCAAAAGCAGTTTTTGAGAATATGTTTTCTGAAAAAATTTCAATAAAACTAAAAACTAATTTGATGAAAGAAATGAAAAAATAAAAAACACTCATCATTTTTATATGGTTTTATCTTTTTTGGGTGTGGAAGTAATTTTTAAAAATCTGAAAATATTATTTTTGATGTTTCTTTTTGTCAAACTAATTTCTATTTGAAAAAAGAAAAAAGAAAAAGAAGAGAGATCTGATTTTGTCTCCTGACTTTGCTGCTTAATTCATTCAGGCGGAGACTGCATGGGCCATGACTGTTCTTGGATACTTGGCCAAACTAGTGTTGGGGGTTTTAGGGTAAGTGCGAATTTTATGCATATCATTAATTGTGACTTTGACAAACAAAATGTTATTTTGATTTCCTTGAAATTGTCATTTTTGGGGTCTCTGCAGAAAATTTTAGATGAAAATTGTGTTATCACACCAACAAAAAAAAAACAAAAAAACAAAAGGAATTTAAAAACATTTCTTATGGATAACATATGGATGATGTTTAGTTTCTAGTTATTTGTTTGGCCTTTAATTTTAAACGCAATGTATTTGGGGATAGGGAGCTTGCTTTGATGTGTATGAAGTATTATATTTCTTATGGGGATATTATTGTTGGGTAAATATAAGATGATCTACATCTCTTTCGTGTTGATTGTATTTGCTTTCTCTATGTTTTATCATATGCGTTTCTCCTGTACCTTACTTCACACTCCACTATTCGTTTGTTCTTGGCATTTAGTTTAGGTGTGAAAAGAGTCCAAATTCTCTCTTTGGAGCATGAACAATCAAGAAAAGTTCTATGTTCTAACTGTGTGGAAATTCCTTGAAAGCTGAAGGACCTTGAAGGCTGAAAGACCTTAAAGAAAAACATTGAAATGCAATTTCGATGGCACCGTTAATACACATTAATAACATTGGCAAATCACCTAATTAGTTTATGGTTCTCTCTTAGATGATTTTGTTTGAACACTGTAGTTATTGAATTCTATAATGTATGCTAGTTTAATTCTAGTTATGACATGGAGATTTTCACACGGGTCTCTGATTTAAATTACAAAAGTAACATTTTGTGCATACTGTTATAGGGGGATTGTGCATGATAACTATGTTATTTGCTATGCTTCTAGCATATATTAGCATCAAAACTTCATGAGATATCAGAAAGCCCTGTGGCTGTGTTGGCTGCATTTAGTCGGGGATTTGAAAACTCGATTGTAGTGTTGTTCTTATCACAAGTGTGCCAAGGCAATCGAGTGGTTGCGCTATTGCTCAAGACTTCAACCCATGCAGTTGTCATTTTCTTTTCTTCTTCCCTGCTTCCACAACCTGACTCTGTCAGCCCATATAGTAATTAGTTGAGTTGGGAGCTCTAGAGATGGTGAAATATACAGGGAAGACTCAATGTCTGAAACATTTCCAAGAGGAAATATTAATTTGTCTTTTCCCTGGTGAGATTTTTCAAAAAGAATATTTGGAAAATTGGGGAAAAGTTAAGTTCATCTCTTTTCTTTTTCTTAACTCAATTGTGACATTGACGTAGCCGTAGGTGTAACAATTTAATGGCAACTGTTCAGCTAATTTTCAGAGTTCAAGAATGAGAGTGTGAACCCTACTCTATTTCTATTAATTTAACAATTCACGAATTTGCAGAAATGTTAACTGACAATTGTGAACCGTGCTCTATTTCTAATGGTGCCAGTCAGCAAACCCCCATGCATCATTCTCCTTTCTGGATGGTGTTTTGCTGTTTGATTATGCTGGCTCCGATATGAGAAAATATGCAAGTTTTGCTTGTTTAGTTGAAAATTGACAATGAAATAGATGAGTAAAACTCACAAGTGTCTTCAAGCAGTTCCAGTCATCTACAAGAGGTTGTCCTGTAGGTCTAACAGTTTCTAGCATCAGCAGCCCATTTTCAGATTCGAACAAAAGCTTCACAATAAACATCATAGTATTACTCTAGTCATCTGTGTATTTGAATTCAAGCTCTCTGATGTAATATTACCTTTAGGGCATCACTGCTTTGCTTGTTCCGCTTTTTTCCTTGCTTGTAGGGCTTGTTGGTGCATGATATTCAGGTTTTGGATTATTGCTGATGCCTCACAATTATTGCTGATGCCTCACAGTTTATTACATTCTACTAGATGTCTTCTCTTGCTCATTTGAGACCTGAACAAGTTCTTTTGGGAGGCTTTATTTTGTGGTGTTATATTGAAAATGAATTACTACTTTTAGAACATTGGCTATGGAATACACATGCTTAAATGTTTTGTGTGTTTGCAGCTGCCATCTGTGTTTCTAAGTTACATTTTTATGCTTCTAAGTTACATTTTTATGCTACTATTGCTTTTGAGTTGTAAGCAAGGCTGTGTGTGACTTTTGGCTGGTGTTGATTTTTGCTGCCATAGGACTGCTGGTGTTGATAAGAACAAGGCTGATTTTTTGGTTGAGAATTGTGAATTTAATTTTTGGATATGTTATTTCGTGGGTAATGATGATTGGATATTAAATTGAATGAGAAAGTGAATTAATGTTGCATTTACTATTTGAATGAGAATTATTATTTCATATTAAGGCTATTCAGTTTTATTATAGGTATTTTTTTAGTTCAATTACAAAAAATTAGCACAATTAAAAAAGAAAAAAAAAAAAAAAAAGAGAGGATTTCACGGCGTTTCTAAAACGCCACCTAAACTCTAAAAAGCTAACGGTTAGTTTTTAAAAAAAGATATGATGGCGTTTTGAAAATGTCGCTAAAATCACAGTGACCTCATGGTAGGGACATTTCGCAGCGTTTTCAAAAACGCCGCCTATACTAATATCACGACGTTTTTAAAATGTCGTAAAGATACAGCGACGGCCGCATATCCGATGTTTGGTACTAAACGTCGGAAAAGGAATTAGCGGCGTTTTTTATAGACATAGCAGCGTTTTTTAAACGCCACTAAAAGTTTATTTTCCAGCAGTCATATATGTGTTGTCAACACATCTAGGGAGCTAAATCAGTTTACTGTCATGACAACATCATCATTTTGTGCACAAGACTCTACACAAATCAGTATCTACAACATTATCTCTTCACAACCAAACTTCCTTGCATCAAATTTGTAACTCCCAAAATAAAAACAAGTCAATTGCATCTCTCTCCCCACTGTCATCTTCATGCTTCATGCTTACATAATGCAATATCCATATTCATATCTCTACTTTTACCCATAAAAAAACACTAGACGAAAAAGAATTTAAAAAAAAAAAAAAAACCCGCACCCTAGCATGTTTGAGAGAAAAAGCTACAGCCTGGCAAAACATCACAAACAATGGGCTAAAGCAATTCTTGGAGGAAAACATGAAGAAATGGACTTACCCTCCCACAACTTCAGATCGAGGTCAAGTTTTTCACTAATATTCCATAGCTTGGTGTACCCATCACGAGACCATCCAACAGTTAAAGAATGTATAAAATATGTATTTTGTGTACCCAATAGATATGCAACCCTATTTGTATGTGTACCAGTATTTGTACGAGTACGACAATATAGTTTCTTATTCAAACAAACCAAAAACGCTAAACAAACTCAAAAATATTTTGTAATAAAACTCACTCATAAGTTTTGAATTTATCATATGGTAAAGACTGAGAAGTGTGTACTACATGCACCTTATAATTATAAAAGAAAATGATATAACTCTATATTTTTTGAATCATAACTAATATATATATAACCAAACACAAAAATGTCATAACCAAATATCTCAAAATAATGTTATAACTAAAGAAAAAAATAGCATAACTAAAGGTGCATATGGTATGAAATGTGTACAATAGAATTGTCCCTTTTGAGATTTATAAAAGGTGATAATAGTATCATTTTCAATTACATAGTAGTTTATTTATTTATTTTTTATTTTTTTTATTTTTACATAGTAATTGATGAGTCATAAATTTTTTCACAAGACTGAAGGGAATATAAGTCTTATAACTATTTATTCAATTAAAAAAATCATTTCAAATATATTAACTTTTTTACCTCGTAAAAATTTAAAAAGTTACTAGAAAAGATCTTGCCAACGCAAGAAAAAAAATGTTAGAATATACATCTTTTAAATTTATACAAAAATAGGCATAACCCCTTAAATAAAGATGCATTAGTTGAGTTGGTAAGAATCAGACTCTTTACCTTCAAAACTTAGGTTCGGTTCCTGCTACCAGCGGTCTTTCTTGATGGACTATCTATAAGTCCAATGTAACCCTAGAGAATGGGTCTTTATTTTTATTTTTGGATCAGAAATGAATGAATGAAAAAAAAAAAAAGTGCATAAACTATGAATTTTTTTATTTTTAATTTTTTTGGATCAGATACAAAATGAATGAATGGAGCAAAAATTGGGATAAACAAAATTTGGGCTAGAGATTGGGTCTGATTGGACAAATGAATGTGACAAGTCAAACAAGTGGGCTGGACTAAAGAAGTGTAGAATTTGGACTAGATCAGTTGGGCCACAATAGAAAAGAGCCCGTACAAGCTGCAGGAAACAAGTTGTGTTTTGACAGTTACAAGTACTAGGACCCATCACTAATTATAACATCACACGTGGCATCCAACCTCTATGTTAGTTGACTACATAACTCCCACTCCTACCTAAAAAAAGTAGCATTCCCCTTTTCCTGACGCAAAGGATATACAAGTTTATTTTTTTAATTTATTTTTAAAATTTAGTAATATATTAATAAGTTAATTGGTTGATTTGTATCTATAATTGATTAATAATTAAAAAATAAATAAGAGAGCAAATTAATTTAAATATTTAATAGAATCTCACATCATTAAATCTAAAAAATGAAACTAATTTTTTTTATCAGAATAGCAATATTCATTCCTTAAAAACTTAGGTGGGGCAGGTTGCCCCAGTGGTTAGGGCGTTGCTTGGGATGTGTGGGTTAGGCGCACGTCCCAGGTTTGATTCCCCACTGGGTGAGTGCCTGCAGCAGTTTGTGCAAGGGTGTCCGGCTTCCCACTGCTAAATACCCCTCAGGAGTAGTCCTGGCTTCCCTAAAAATCGGAGGGTTGGGGATACCTGAGTTATCCAAAAAAAAAACTTAGGTAAGAAAAGGAGAGTGACCCTTCATCCACCCCCACTAGGCAATAACTAATCTTCTATTCATATCCACAATTAAAAAATGTAAATTAAAAATAAAAAAAAAACACTTTGTCTATAAAATATAGAGTAACCCTTTTCTTACTTTTATTTTCAAGAGTAATTGGAGAAAACCTCGTTTATTTTAATAATTTTTTAATTTTTGCCTAAAATATAATGCAAAAAATTAATATATTTAGGTTGTTTTTTTAATTTTTTACGAAAAAAAGAGCAAAAAATAAAGAAAAAATGAAGGTAGCGTTCGGTTTTATTTTGGAATTATGATTCTAATAAAAAAAAATTCAAAACTCATAACCAAACACTTAACTCAAAACTCTTTTTAAAACTCATAACTAAACTCTTTTCAAAAAAAATTTCAAAACACTATTTTTAAAACAAAAAGAAATATTTTTTATTATTTTGTTCTTTAAAATTATTTTTTATTTTTTTGAAAAAAAATATTTTTTTCATTTATTTTTATTTTTTAAGAAAAATATTTTTTATTTTTTCAAAAAAAATTGTTATTTTTTTAAGTATTAGCCAAATAGTTTGTTACGATTTAGATATATATATGGGTGATTCAAAATTTTTGAAATTTAAAAATTAAATATTTAAAATATTTAAAAAAATAAAAAATAAAAAATGAAATAAGATATTTTAAATAAAAAATAAAAAAATATTTAAAATAAAAAAATAATTTTTTTAAAATTGTAAATATTTAAATAAAATATTTAAAAAATACAACGCACAAATATAGTAAATATAATGCACATTAAAAAATAAATAAATATTTACAATAAAAAATATTTACCCTAAAAAATAAAATTAAGAAAATTTTAAATATTTAAAAAAAATAAACCCAAAACAATTTCAAAATATAATTCAAAATTCTTTTCAAAATTCATAACCAAACAAATTTTCTCTTTTCAAAACTCATTTCAAAAACTTATCTTTCAAAACACAACTTTACTCAAATCACAATTCTAAAAGTAAACCAAATGGAGACCCTTTTTTTTATTTTATAATTTGTTGACTTTTTTATTTTTTTTCGTGACTTTTTCACTTTTAAGTTAAAATAAATAGTTGCCAAATGAAGTCTAAAACTTTTTTTAGTTGGACTTTTTTCGTTTGGAAAAAACTTTTGACTTTTTTGTAATTTTATTAAAGAAAAAGTGAAATGATTATAATTTGGATGTGACATTTTATCTTATTAATTTTTTAATTTATTTTGTCTTTTTTTGTGTGTGCATATTTTGTCTTTTAGTGTGCTAAATTAGTTCCAAACTACTTCTCAAACGAGGCCTAAATTTCAATCACCTCCCTTGAGATTTTTGATAATTATATTGGCCTCCCTTTCTTTTTTTGAAATTACAATGACCTCCCATGTGTGACTAACTACATTAATAGAAGATTAGTTTCGTTTTTTAAATATTATAGATATTTCTATTGATATTCATTAAATGTGCAATTATTATTTTGATTATATCTTATATGGTGTTTGGTTATAACTTTTTTTTCTTTTAATTTTGACTAAAAAAATTAGTTAATACATTTGTAGCAATTAACACTATAATGTTATAACTTGTATATGGTATACATAAAATGATATGTTTCCAAAAATAACCTATAATTGACGAGTCTCACTATCTAAACTAATAAAAATTAAATTGAGACACTACATGTATTTATTTCAGTAGTATTAAATACTTTTTTTAAATACTCATATAGTTTGATTAAAAATATATATAATTTAGGGCAAATTACACAAATAGTCCTTATAGTTTGGGACTTGTGTCACTTTGGTCCCTGACTTTTCAATTGTGACACATTTGACCCTGAATTTTGAATCTTGTTCCAAATAAGGACAATTGAATATATAATTAGATTTTTCAAGGGTAAAATTGTCAATTTGATAAAATATAAACTAATTTGACAAAAATAAATGCCAAACAAATATTTTTGAATTTTTAAAAATTATTTCTACCTACTAAAAATAAAATTATGTAAAATTGATAAATCTTTTAAACATTTATTTATTTTTTTTACCAAATTAATTTTTATTATGTATTTGGATGATGATCATGTAAAATTAATTTTAAAAATTAATCATGTAATTTTTATTAATTTTACATAATTTTATCATTGGTGGATAGAAATAATTTTAAAAAAATTAAAAATATTTTTTTGACATTTATTTTTGTCAAATTAGTTTATATTTTATCAAATTGACAATTTTACCCCTGAAAAATCTAACAATATTTTCAATTGTCCTTATTTGGAACAAGATTCAAAATTCAGGGTCAAATGTGTCACAATTGAAAAGTCAGGGACCAAAGTGACACAAGTTCCAAACTATAGGGACTATTAGTGTAATTAACCCTATAATTTATTGCATTACATACGTACAAGTTCTTGTATTTTTCACTTGGCTTCAATATACTAATTTGTTTACCTAAAAAAGATTAATTGATTTCTTTTATTCTTAATTTACATATAACTACTTCAAATGTTATACAAATCAAACTGAAATCCCTATATTGCTAATCAAATAATTAATTACTAACTTTCACAAACAAAAAGAAATAAAATCGTTAGTCAAACTAATGGTCAACTAACGAATTGGAGGAATATACAAATCAAAAGTAAACTTCGAGGTTAGTGTAATTTCAAAAAAAAAAAAGGAGGGGAGACCAATATAATTGTCAGAATCTCAAGTAAGGTGAGTGTAATTAACCCTCAAAATTATAAATATTTTAAAAAAATAAATCATTTAATAGAAGTGACACAAAAATAAAATTTTAACTATCCTTCTATATAATAGTTAAATTATCAGAATTGTTAACTCAATTATATTGTTGACATGATTAAAAATTATTAATTAACTTAATAATTAATTAATAAAGTAATTTTTTATTATGTAATTAGAAATTTAAAAAAAATGATGCAAATTTCATAACTATAAAGGATAATTAGCATTTAGGCAAACCTCATGAGAAATATTCGTAATTAACCTCATTTTCTACTTTCTAAAATATTTGATTTTTTTTTTTTTTTTTTCTCAATGACGTCCAATTACAAACTGACATCCAATTATTTAATACCATATGGCACTAACGCCATCTTGATGCAACCCTTACCCTTAACAACTTGTCTCCATATTAATAAATAATTACGTTCTTAAAATATTCTTTTTGAGGTTAAATTATGATTGCGAACTGTCAAAATTTTATCTACACAATAAAAAATAAATGTTAAAAAAATAGGAAAGAAAAATAAATAAATAAATAAAGGATCTCCAAATCAATGGCCAACCCTAATAATTTATATGAAACTATCATTCCTCACCATGACAACTTGTAAGAACGTCTCCAACAAACTTTCTTCAGAGAATCCATTAGTGTAAGCCATTATATAACAGAGAGTTAACAATAATTTTTTGTTTTTTTATTTTGCTCCAAAGGGATGGCCAATATGGCTCCCTAAAACAAAGTTTGTTACTTGCATTGTTAATAAAGTTAGTATTGTGTAGTTAAGATTTACTTAATTATTGTTTTTATTGTATTTGTTGTTTTGTTTTTTAAAAATTTTAAAAAAGATATCTTGAAGCTGAAGGGTTAGTTGTGTAGATGCGAGCAGCAGTAGTAAGAGAGTTTTAATTCTCTAAATCTCTCTCGGTATATTTCATATCTGTGCAGTTTTAATTTTATATTTTTAATAAATTTTTTATTTTGTTCATAAAAATAAAAAAATAAAAAAACAACGGAGAGAATACTAACAAAGTAAAAAAGAAAGAGTAAAGTGGGAGTGGGGACAGCTTTTGCCATGGCAATAGAGAGAGATGGAGTAGACAGAGACAAAGAGAACAGGAGGAGAAAAGGCATTTCTTTTATTTTTAAATTTTTTATTCACTCCCTCATTTAACATACTTTACACATAAAATTGGATCTCATTTTTATTACTTTTGTCAATCAGCATATAATTTTAATTGTCTTTTTGGATGTTCTAATAATTTTTATGATATTACTAGGATGATAACGGGATAGTGCCTCGCCCTATTTCATATCATATCAAGAGATCAAGAGTGGGGTAAATAAAGGAAACGGCGGGAGAAAGGTGGAATAATTTTGTAACTTTAAATTAGGGATACCAATAAAAGTTAGAGATAAAATATACACATATATATATGTATATAAATTGGGAAATTATATTATAAACCCTCTTTGAAAGGGATATACCATATGCACTTCAAGTTTTGTCATTTTCTTCTTTACTTATAATCAATTTTTTTTTTTAATTATAACAATATTTTAGTTATGACTCATAAAATCTTTGGTTATACCTTATGTAATGTTTGATTATAGCTTTTTATTTTTATTTTTATAGTTATAACTCAAAAAGTATGTGGTTATGTTATTTTCTTTTTTAGTTATAAAGTACATATGGTACACACTATTTAAAAGATATATTCCAAAGTTTTTTCCATATATATTAATATACACACGCATATATATAGAGAGTAATGTTAACACACTCATGTGAGACATTTGGTAAAATATTTGGAATCCCTAGCATTTTATATATATATATTGCTCAAGATAGCGGTTTATATTTTAGTAGTTTGATTACAATGAAACCAACGTCTCTCCACAAACTCGAATATAAAATCTTACTCAATTAGACACATAAGTGCCCTCCCTACTACCACTCAAATAATATTTATTATGAATAATAATCTATAGTTAACTAGAGTCAAAATAAATGAGTGAAGATAAATATTAAATATAATATTTTTATTTTATTTTATTAAAAAATATTATATATAAATATAATCAAGACGAGGATAGGAGAGCAAATTTATTCTCACCACACTTCCTCATTAAGGTCAAAAAAATTGATCCAACAACAAAACAAACGTATACGATTCAACAAAACAAAACAAACAACAAAACAATAATATTCCTCAATTTTTGTTAACTAGATCAAACAAACAACATTCCTCAATTTTTGTTAACTAGATCCAACAACAAAACAAACGTGTACATGATAAAGGGGTAGTGGAAGTGGTAAGGACTCTCTTTACTAGATTCTATATTTGGGTTTCAAAGTCTCACCATCCTCTCCCTTAGGATAGATGTTTATATTGTAAATAATATAGAGTTCTTAAAAAAAAATAATGTATACGTTTTTCCAATAGAATCTAAAATTAATTTCAGAATCTTTTCTTTATTTACTTACAAATTTGGGAAAAATTATTTATAAGTCCTATTAGGGAGACTTATGCTACATATGGTCCTACTAAAAAACTTATGTTCCCATAAATCCTGTGGGAAGTTTGTTGACACATTTACCCTCAATATTAGTTGTTAATATTATAAATAATGGCAAAATCGTATATAGGAAATTAAATGTTACCATAAATCATATCTATATAAATGTGAATTTGAAAACAAAGAATGTTTCATGCCCCCTTTTCCCCCCACCCCCCTTTGACCTCCCCCTCTCTCTCTCATTGGTTACATTTTCTTTTTCTTTTTTCTTTTTTTTCTGCTCCTCCAATCACCACCCGCCACGTGTGTGTGGAGGTTGTGGGGGTGGTGATTAGAGGGGGTCTCTATCATGACTCATTTGAAAATACACATTTACCTTCAATATTAGTTGCTAATATCATAAATAATGGCAAAATCATATATAAGAAATTGAATATTACCATAGACCATATCTATATCTATATGAATTTGAATTTGAATTTTAAAATACACAAGCAAGCAACATTTTCACATTCAATTTAAAAAATCAAAAACTTAATAAGTTTGCGAAACGTAACGTGACACGTATATAAATACTGAATACAACAACGTCACAACACAAATTCAAAGACAAATACAACCGAATGTAACACGCACAAAATATGTCAACGTTGCAGATGTGGGTTAACATTACAACCTAAATGTAGCATCATTGGAAGCTAATGAAAGTGTGCCAATGTATAGATGTACCATTTTTCATGAACCAACAACATTTTCACATTCAATCAAAAAAATTAAAAACCCATTAAGTTTGCGAAATGTAACGTGACACGTACGTAAATACTGAATACAACAACGTCATAATACAAATTCAAACACAAATACAACCGAACGTAACACGCACAAAACATGATAACATTATAGATGTAGGTTAACATTACAATCTAAATGTAACGTCATTAGAGGCTAATGAAAATGTGCCAATGTACGGATGTATCATTTGTCTTTGAATTTGTGTTGTGACGTTGTATTCAGTGTTTACATACGTGTCACGTTACGTTTCGCAAACTTAATGAGTTTTTAATTTTTTTAATTAAATGTAAAAATGTTGCTGGTTTATGTGTATGCAAGAGCACAGCGCCTTCTTCAATCCCATAACCCACCCATGAGACACCTCATCTCCTCTTGTACCCCTTGAAAAACGTACACAACAGAGCCACCCAATTTAGCAATATAAATATATATATATACACATATAAAGCTAAAAATATCACCTCAAATCCCATTCACTCCTCATCAAAAGCGTAAAAATTCTCTCTTTCTCTCTTTTTCTTTTGAATTTCTTCCTTACATCCCATCAACGATTCATATTTTTTAATTTTTTCCTGAGTCCAGACTACTTTTGATCAGATACCCATTTCCACACTCTTTAATTTGATATGTAACTTTGCTGTTTTGGTGAAAAAATCAGAAATTTTGACGAATTTCATCTCGGTTTTTGAGGAATCTTGGGTTTCTATGACATGTAATCTTTGATTCTTCGATCTGTAACAATCGTAATGCATAGATTCAACAGTAATCCATTTGTGATTGTGTGATAATTTTTAGTTTTTACTTGTTTGTTTTCATGGGATTAACTGATGGTCTGATGTTAACCCACATCTACAATGTTGGCATGTTTTGTGTGTTTTACGTTCAATTGTATTTGTCTTTGAATTTGTATTGTGACATTGTTGTATTTGGTGTTTACGTACGTGTCACGTTACGTTTCGCAAATTTACTAGGTTTTTGATTTTTTAAATTAAATCTGAAAATGTTGCTTGTTCATGTATTTTGAAATTTAAATTCACATTTATATAGATATGATCTATGGTAACATTCCATTTCCTATATATGGTTTTGTCATTATTTATGATATTAACAACTAATATTGAGGGTAAATGTGTATTTTGAAATTCACATTCATATATATATAATCTATTGTAACATTCAATTTCCTATATATGATTTTGCCATTATTTGAATGATAGAATAACCTATTATATGGAAACATATAAAGGATATAATAGTATACTAATACCATTTATTCATAATTCATAGGACCTTGTGGAACACCATCCAATCTAAATAGGACTTAAAACTCTATAAGAAACTACACAGGACTTCGCATAGCATAAGTTCCCCTAATAGGACTTATAAATAATTTTTCCATAAATTTGACCACTTAAGAAATATATTTAACCATTAAAAAAAGAAGAAGAAATATATGGTTAAAGTTGCATTGCCTCTTTTGTGATTTCTAAATTGTATTATTAACTACTGCATTGACTTCCTATCCTGGACAGATAGGTGATGGATGAAAGAAACAAAAATGGAAAATGCTATAGGTCATTAATTTTTCAACCAAATAAATAATTAAATTTCTCACATGAGTGTAGTCTATGTGAGACATTTAGTCATTTATTTGTTAGATATTTGATATCTCTAGTATTATCCAAGAAAATTTGTGCTTCATAAAATGGAGAGCATGATTACAACCAGAAACAATATCTCCTTATATTTTTCAATCATCCAACCCAAATTTATGAGTCCCACCCTTCTACCAATTATAATATTATTGAAGTACTATGTGACGGTATCCAAGACCAACCAATAACTTCTCGTAAAAAAAAATAAAATAAAATAAATAAATAAATAAATTTATGTATATGATTTTGAAAAGACTAATGTTATATGCACCAATTAGTATACTAAGTAGTGTATCAATTAATGATGTAGCATAATTTAAGATATTTTTGGTATTTATAATTTGTATAATGAATGCGGTTAATAATAATGTCATAACTAGTGTTAATACACTAATTGATACATTTAGTACCATTTTTTTAAAAATAAGAAGTTGTTGTACCTCATTAGTAAAGTAATAAATGTAGTATATAATTTTTAAAAGAATAAAATTATATACATAAATTATTTTATTATTATTTTTATTTTTAAAAAAAACATACTCTTATCAATAAATAGTGTACAACCCAACTAGGGAATTATACAACCCAACAAGTGAATTATATAATTTTCATTGAACGAAAAACTATGTTAATCATTAATTTTTCGAAAATAAATAGAAGTAGAAGTTATTACATGGGTAAAGGTGGTCATGTGACTATGTACTAGGGGTGGTCATGGTTCGATTTTGGAAGGTTTGTGGATTGATTTGGACCTGTCCGCATGTATACGGTTTGGAGAAAATTTAACCCACAGTCGCCTGCAGTACGGGTTGCGATTCGCATTTATGCGGTTTGGAAAAAATTCAACTCGTAACCACCCGCAGTGCGGGTTGCGATTGTGCGGATAAGATTCGTAGATGTGCAGCCGATTGCGAACGGTTTGCAGATTAGACTTTTTTCTTTAAAAATTTATTTTGAAGCATTTCTTTCTCATTTTGTAAATATTTATTTTGGGCCATTTTTCCTCTCATTTTCTAAGATGCTCCAACATTAATAATTAATTAATTACAACTTATAAAATAAAGAAATATAATAAAATCAATTCCTAACACAAACAAATCATTCAAACTCCTAAACTTTTAAATCAAATCATAAACTAACACAAGCACATATTTCAAAATCCTAAAGTAGATCATCAATCTCATTCACTATCTACTACCCAGCAATACAATTAAAATAAAATCATTCAAAATTCTAAGCTTACCTAAAAGTAATTATTCATTAAATTTTACATTCATTCAAAATGCAATAATAAAATAACAATGGTTCAGGTTTTTTTTTTTTTTTTTAAAAAATCCAAGTGCGGGCGGCTTCTTGCAGGTGCAGATTAAACCCGCAACCCACAATCATGTCATATTCCAAACTGCATCCGCCCGCATTATGTCTGTGAAACTACCTATTTATATGCGGATCAATTCGGATTGAACAGGTTAGACGGTTCGAATAACCCTATACCCAGCCCTACTATGTACACATCTAATGAGATCATATTGATTATGTTTGGTTTAGTTTTAAAACATGATTTGGATAAAAAAAATAAAAATTGTTGGGTTAACAAAATTTTAAAATATAACTTAAAACTCAATTTTCTCTCTCTTCTCTCGTTCTCTTTTCTTTTTTATAATTTATAAATCAATCAATTATTTTTCTCTCTCCTCTCTTATTCTCTCACAGTCTATACATCAATCAATAAAATTTTCTCTCACACTCCTCTATTTAATGAATTTTTTTTTAAATCATCCCAAAATTATTTTCAAAACTTATAACCAAACAAATTTTCAACTTTCAAAACTCTTTTTAACAACTTATCTTTTAAAATATAATTCAAAACTCATTCTACCACTTTCTTATTTTTAGTACTACGTAATTCTTAAAACCCTTGTTATTAATTAGACATAGAGACCTGATTGAGACCCCACCACCTCTACCACCCTTCACACACATGTGGGAATTGATGATTGGAGAAGAAGAAGGAAAACAAAAAAAATTAATTTGGCCAATCACAACCCATTAGGGGTCTTGGAGGTCACTCCCAATGGGGGTCCGGATCATTTTTCTTAGACATATCATTAACTCAAAATTCTTGAAAAACGAAATAACTACTCGAATGGAAGAGAAAGGTGCAGGCGCCCATTGTCTCCATATTCTGATTTTGAAACTAGTTTGTTAAAAAAAATCTAGTAATGCTATTAATACTAATTATTATACTAACTAAAACACCAATTATATATAATATTAGGTAAAACTATATTAAGTAGCAAAATCTCCATGTATATTTTGTGTCTTAATTAATATATTAATTGATACACTAATTACGATTAACAACCACTATTGAAAAAAAAATAATACTATATGCACCAATTAGTCTACTTACTAATATACCAATTGATGATGTGACATAATTTAAGAGGTTTTGGGTATTTGTAATATGATTAATGAGTGAGATCAATAATAATGTCATAACTAGTGTTGGTACATTAGTTAGTACACTAATTAGTACATGTAGCACCACCGATTGAAAAAAGATCGTCACTACAACAAAAACATACTTTAGTGGCACTACACTAGTGGCATATTTTTAGAAAATGCCACAAAAATGATATTTAATGGCACGTTTTTTAAAAATGCCACAAAACGACAAACATAAAAGGCTCTAGTGACATTTCAATGAACAAGTGTCACAAAACTACAACAAAAACATACTTTAGTGGCACTACACTAGTAGCATATTTTTAAAAAAATGCCACAAAAATGATATTTAGTGGCACATTTTTGAAAAATGCCACAAAACGACAAACATAAAAGGCTCTAGTGACATTTCAATGAACAAGTGTCACAAAATTACAACAAAAACATACTTTAGTGGCACTACACTAGTAGCATATTTTTAGAAAATGCCACAAAAATGATATTTAGTGGCACGTTTTTGAAAAATGCCACAAAACGACAAACATAAAAGGCTCTAATAACATTTCAATGAACAAGTGTCACAAAACTACAACAAAAACACACTTTAGTGACACTATACTAGTGGCATGTTTTTAGAAAATGCCACAAAAATAATATTTGGTGACACATTTAGATAAATGCCACAAAGCCACAAACATATAAGGCTCTAATGACATTTCAATAAAGAAATATCACATCAATTTTATGGTATTTTATAAAATAATGACACAAAAAATTATGTTCGTGACATTGACCAACAGATGCCACTAAACTTTAATAGCAATGGCATTTTTAAAAAAATGTCAGGACACTAAGTAGGTGCAAATTACTTTTTATGGCACTTAGGTGAAAAGTTTCATAAACAAATATTTTATAGCATTTTGAGAAATGCCACTAAGTCAAAAACTTTCCAAGCTTATAATGACATTTTTGAAAAAATAAAAAATGTCAATATATTTTTAAAATTTTTAGAATGCAGTAAATGATTAAAAATAAATAAATTAAACTCAATATACACTACAAGAAAAAGCATATTCGGCGACTAAATTTCCTGACCAAAAAAAATTTGGTTGCTGAAAGTATAGCTTTCAGCAACCAAAACAGCATTAGTAGCCAAAAGTAAAGTTTTTTGGCAACTAAACAATTTTAGTAGCCAAAGGTCTGTAATTGGCGACCAAAATTAAGTTTGGTCGCTGATTATATGGGTTTTAGTGACCAAAAAAATTTTAGTAGCCCAAAGTAAAATTTTTTGGCGACTAAAAAAATTTAGTAGCCAAAAGTCTACAATTGGTGACTAAAAAAAAGTTTGGTCATTGATTATATGGGTTTTACCGACTAAAACAATTTTAGTAGTCAAAAGTAAAGTTTTTTGGTGACTAAAAAAATTTTAGTAGCCAAAAGTCTACAATTGGCGACTAAAAAATAAGTTTAGTCGCCAAAAGTGGTTATTTTTAGCTCGGGAGAACTAAAATCCTAAAGCGGGAATTAAATTTTTTGGCGACCAAAATTTTGGTAGCTGAAAGTGCATCTTCGGTGACCAAATCCGATTTTGGTCGGCAAAAGTTAAGTTTTTTAGCAACGAAAAAATAATTAGTAGCCAAAAGTATAAAATTGGCGACTAAAAAATATTTTTAGTCGCCAAAAGTGATCTTTTTTTATTTTAGTAATAAATAGTTTATTTTACATAAATTATGTTCAATAAAATAATTATGTTTATACATATACTTTTATATTAATGTAGATGTATGTACTATATAAATAATATATGTTGCATATATAATCATATGGTGCTATAGAGGTGTAGTGGGAAGAGTGTGGTGTATAAGGTTTATGGTGCGGGAGGTTGGCGGTTCGAGTCTCTACAAGAGCAGATCAAATTGTTCTACAACGAATTATTGTCACGAATGGCACTTGATAGCGTCACGAATAGTGCCTACCATGACATTAAAGTGTCACTGAAAGGTTTAAGTCTTGATGGTGTAATGACACTTATAAGTGTCACTAACTCTTTTTTTAATGGCGCTTGATAGTGCCACAAATAATATCTACCATGACATTAAAATGTCATTAAAAGTTTTTAGTCATGATGGTGCAGTGGCACTTGCAAGTATCTATCGTGGCACTCGTATCTACCGTGACACCGATAGAAGTGGCACTTGTTCAAAATGCCACAAGATCAAAAAATGCCATTAGAAGAATAGTTTTGTGGCACTTTCAAATGTCACTAAACTAAGAAAATGTTGTAGTGCGTTGTTAACCGTACAACTGTTTTCCCAAAAAAAAAAAAATACACATAAATATCATGAATAATGTTATATACATTAATTGATATACTAATTAGTGTATTAACAGATAATGTGATATAATTTTTAACATTTTAAATATTTATAATTTATATAATAAATGTGATAAGTAAAAATATTATAACATATATTAATACATTAATTAATATACTAAATGGGACATATAGCATCACCGAAATATCATAGGCCCACGCTTTTTCAAAGATGGTATCACAACGGGGTCGTTTTAAACTATTGCACGCCGTGTAAATAAATTACTCACTCTGCCCCTTACGCGGCTCTCAAACATTGAATGGGAGTTGTAGTCATTGTTGTGCAACTCGTACAACAATAATTGTTGTGTAATTGGTGGAAATTATTTTGAATTTTATTTTGATAATTTAAATTATTTAATTTTTAAATGGTATTGAGTAAAATATTTTTATAAAAAATCAAATAAATCGGATATAGATAGATTCTTCATCAATTTATATTTGTATTCAGTTTAATACTTATATATTTATTTTTTTATATATACAAATGCCAGTTGATGAAGGGCCTATTGATATCTGATTAATTTGATTTTTGACAGATATGTTATACTTGATATTTTTTTAAAATTGAACAGTTCGAATCATTAAAATGAAATCCAAAATAATTTTAATGAGCCGTATAACAATCACTATTGTGCAAGCTGCACAGCAATGACTCTTGATCCCATTGAGCAGAATAATTATTCTATTTGCGGAGAATTTCATGTTGGTGGTTTATCCAATTAATGGTAGGAGTTAAGAATTATATGGTGTTAAAAAGAAGAAAATTATGAAAAAATGACATGATCTCATTGGATGATCATATGGCTATGTGGTTTTCCACGGTTTTCTGCACACCCTTAGTCTTCCTGACCCGTAAGATAATTTCAACATTCAACCCGTAATGATTTGTTCACTCCAAATAAAATTTAAGAGCTGGTTTGAGAATTGATTTTTTTAAGTGAATTTTTTTAAATCTTTTTAGATAAGGATATATAATTTTAAAAAAAAGAAGTTTGATTTGATCATTTATATTGATTTTTATTTTTATTTTTTTGTTAAAAACTTAACTAGTCAAACTCGCTTAAGTGTGTGAACAAATTTTATACTACTCATTTTTTTGAATTAAATAATTAATTTAAAAAAATCATTTTCGAAAATTTGAACTCTTATTTAATTATATGTATTGGAATATTCCTCCGTACCATTTAATTTTTGATTCTTAATATTTTTTCAAACATAACATTACAAAAATAAATCTTACCATTTTAATTAATAAAAATTAAATTAAGACATGTCATCTTTTTCTCTCAAGAACAATAATTTTTTTATTCAACGACAAAGATTGCACACAAATTAGGTACTCATATAGAAATAAAAAATACATACAAAAAATTTGTATTCGAGATTAGATGTGTATCTTTCAATATGTTTATTTACAAAATAATATTACCACATCATTTTTGTAATGATAATGACATTTTAAAAATAAATTCATTACATTTGTTTATATAACATTACTATACCTATAATAGATAGTATATTGAGGGAATTACTTGCCCGTTGAAGATGGAGAAAATAATTACATATGGTGGGAGTACAATTTTTTATATGAAATTAATTTTAAAAAAATTAAAAGAAAAAAGAAGTTAAACTCCACCTTCTTATAATTATTTTTGGCCTTTTAGGCTGAATAGTAATAAAGGAATTGTAAATTACTGAGATTAGTGAAAAAATAATTTTTTTGACTATTCCACTGACTCACATAATGCATACAATAGATTTTCACCACCGCTAAAATACATTTGATTTGGAATTTTCAAAAATGGTTTTAATTTATATTTTTGTATTTTTAATATTTCTTTAAATTTTTGATCATTTTTTTTTTAATTTTTGTATTCACTTAATCTTGATATACTTAAAAAGTATAAAATTTATACAATTTTTTTCTTAAAAATTAATTGAATACAACAAAATATGAAAAAGTACTAACTTTATATATATATATATTTTTTTTGTATTTTTTGTATTTGGTAATTTTTTTTAAAAAAATTAACAAATATTATACTTTTAAATGTATTTAGATTAAATGAATCTAAAAATAAAAATTTGCATAAAATATTTTTAAAAAAAGCCACAAAAAAAACAAGAGAAGAAAAGAAAATTGAGTTAAACCAGAGTGATATTTTTTTCACTATTTCACCTATTTATAATTTTCTATTCCCCATATATATGAGAAATTCTATGGTACATACTCCCTCTAGGCTGCATATCATATGTATCTTTTAGTTATAATTTTTATATTGTTAATTATGACACATTATGATGTTAGTTATAATATTATTTTTATTATGATCGAAGAGTTATTTAGTTATACCTCATGTAATATTGTGTTATAACTCTTTTTTTTTTTTTAATTTTGACTTCAATAGTTACGGTCTTTTTTTGAAAAGTTGATATTTAAAAATTCACTAAAAAATCCCATTCTCAAAATTTATTTTAGGTTTTTATCCACATAGCAAGAGAGAGATGATTTTTCCAACTTATCACTATTGCGTGCGGAAAATGAGCCGTAGCTCGAATATATTGGCTCGAATTGGCTCGAAAGTCCTCGCCTCCCTTGCCTCTTTTCTTTCTTCTTTTTTTCTCTTTTCCTTTTCTTGTTTTTCAATACAGACAGAGGAGAAAGAGGGAGAGAAGAGAGGAGAAGAGAAGAGAAAGAGGAGGGGAAGAGGGAATGGAGATAAGAGAGGGCCCCTCCGCTTCCGCCGTCGGCCGATCGTCACAGCTCGTAGCTCGTCGCTCGTCCCTCGTCGCAGCTCGTTCGCCGTCGCCTCCGCCTCCTCTACCTCTGCCTCTTTCTTCTTCTTCTTCTTCTTCTGGTTGATGTTGGCCCCTCCGCTTCTGGTTCTGCTTCACTTTCATCTTCAAAAAAACAAAAATAAATCTCCAAAACGGCGTGGTTTTGGATTCGAGCCAATTTCGAGCTCGACAATTTCGAGCAACCACTACTACAAAAATAGTTAAAGATCACACTTTGACCAAAAAAAAAAAAAGATCTCACTTTTATTGGAAGTGTGATAAAAAAAAATTAGATTGATACTTTAATCACACTTAATTTGATTGAGGGTGATAATATTTATTTTTTATGTCACTTTTCAATTAAGTGTGATTATATATATATTTTTTAATCACACATTCTAATTAAAAGTGCGATTATATATACACTACTACTTTTTAATCACACTTTTTAAACAAGTGTGATTATATATATTTTTTAATCACACATTCTAATTAAAGTGTGATTGCTTATATATTTTTTAATCACACCTTTTAATTAAAGTGTGATTATATATACACTACTACTTTTTAATCATACTTTTTAAGTAAGTGTGATTATATATATATTTTTTAATCATACATTCTAATATATTTTTTAATCACACATTCTAATTAAAGTATGATTATTTATATATTTTTTAATCACGCCTTTTTAATTAAAGTGTGATTATATATACACTACTACTTTTTAATCACACTTTTTAAGTAAGTGTGATTATATATATATTTTTTAATCACACATTCTAATTAAAGTGTGATTATTTATATATTTTTTAATCACACCTTTTTAATTAAAGTATGATTATATATACACTGTTACTTTTTAATCACACTTTTTAAGTAAGTGTGATTATATATATATTAATCACACATTCTAATTAAAGCGTGATTATTTATATATTTTTTAATCACACCTTCTAATTAAAGTGTGATTATATCACTACTACAAAAACAGTTAAATATTACACTTTGATAAATGAAAATATCTTACTTTTATTAGGAGTGTGATAAAAAAAATTAGATTGATATTTTAATTATACTTAATTTAATTGAGTGTGATCATATTTATTTTTTATGTCACTTTTTAATTAATTGTGATTATATATATATATTTTAACCACACTTTTTAATTAAATGTGATTATATATATATTTTTAATTAAGTTTTGAAAAGAGTTTTGAATTATGTATTTGATTATGAGTTTTGAAAAGTAATGATTATATTTTGAATTGAGTTTTGAAAAATGGATGTAAAATTATGATTTGAAAGTTCAAAACAAACACTATACTTAAATCAATTGGTGGAACTATGACCACCACCACTACTGCCACTACTACTACCATTACCTCTTATCCACCATCGCCACCACTCCACTACCACCACTACCACTACTGCAACTACTACTACCATTACCTCTCCTCCACCACCGCCACTCCATCTCCTCTACCACTACTACAACTTCACCACTAATCTCCTTCGCCATCGCCATCACCACCACCACCACCACCACCACCACCTCTTGTCACCACATTCACTACTACTGCCACTCCTTCTCTGCCACTCTCCTTTTAGTAACAAAAAAAAAAAAAAAAAAAAAAAGGGCCACAGAAAAATATTTTTCATTGACAAAAAAAAAATTAACTTTATTTTTAATGGAAAATATTTTTCATTAAAATATCACCCTTACTTCTACAAAAAAAAAAAAAAAAATCATTAAAATAAATATGAAACAAATAAATTTTCAACCTTAGTAACTAAAAAAAATAATTTTTTTTTTTTTTCATTACCCCTACTCATCACTCTTTGCCTTTCTATCTGTGTCTTTCTCTTTCTCTCTTTCTCTCTCTCTCTATCCCACACTGTGCTCGCGTTGCTCACTCTCTCCATCCTCTCTTATTGATTTATCGATCTCCCTCTCGATTATCGATCTTTTTTCTCTTTCTCTCTCTCTCTCTCTCTCTCTCTCTCTCTTCTTTCAATCGCTCATCTCTCATTTCTCTTAATTACTTGTTGAAAGAGAAAAAAGTCAAAAAATGAAATGGGCCTCTCTCTCTCTCTCTCTCTCTCTCTCTCACACACACACACACACTCATCACTCTTCTCCCTAGCTCTCTCATCTCTCTCTGCTCCCTATCTCTCTTGCTCATCTTTCTTCTCTGTCTCTCTCTCTTTCTTTCTCTTTCTATGTCTCTCTCTATATCTCTTGTTCATCTCGTTTTGCTGTTTCTCTCTCTCTCTCTCTCTCTCTCTCTCTCTCTCTCTCTCTCTCTTTTTTTCTATCTCTCGCTCATCTTGTTTCTCTCTTCTTTTTTTCTCTCTGTGTGTGTGTGTGTGTCTCTCTCTCTCTCTCGCTCATCACTATTCTCTCTGGCTCTCTTATCTCTCTTGCTCATCTTTCTTCTCTCTCATTCTCTCTCTATATCTCTTGTTCATCTCTTTTTACTGTCTTTCTTTCTCTCTTGCTCATCTTGTTTCTCTTTTTTATTTTTATTTTTATTTCTCTCTCTCCCTCATCTCTCTTCTCTCTCGATCGTTCATTTCTCTCATTCACACTCATATTTTTCTCTGAGCCCATTGTTGTTGAAAGAGAAAAAAGTCAAAAAATGAAATGGGTTTCTCTCTCTCTCTGTCTCTTTCTCTCTGTGTCTCTCGCTCATCTATCTTTTCCCTCTCTTTCACTCATCTCTCTCAAAAAATGAGTTTACGTTGGTTTTTAAACAAAAATCTAAAAATTTGACTAACAATTTTTTTTTAATTAATTGTTTTTTCAAATATTTTTTTAATTAATTTTTTAAATTATTTTTTAAATATTTTTTTTCAAATAAAATTTTTTCAATTAATTTTTTTTTCAATTAAAATGTGCATGATCTCATTGTCATAAATAATAAAAAAATAAATATAAATATTTTAGACTTAGATAAACATATTTTTTAGTTTATAATTTTAATTTTTTTTTAAATATTTTGTTCAAACACATTTGTAATTTATATATTTTTTAAAAATTATTAAAAATTAATTTATAAAATTTTTGTAAACATAAATTAAAAATATAAATGTTATCAAACCGTACCTTAAATTTTCATTTGAGCCAGTTATGCTTGATGTGGCGAAAAAAAAAGCACAAAATCTGATTCTCGCTCGTTTTTCCCCCTCTCAACCAAAAATCCCCAAATCTCAAATCCCTAATTTTTGAACCAAAAATCCCCATCTCTCTCTCTCTCTCGTGACTGTGAGCACGGCAGACGATGGCGTCGAGCGACGGGGTTAAGGAGCCTCACTCTTTTGTTTCTCACTCCGTTGGCTTTCCCTCTGCTGCTCTCATTCCAATGGCGAAAGAGTTGTTCAGGGACCACCGCAGCCATTAATAGCAGGCTCGAAGCTTTCAACTTCAAGAACATCGGTCCGCTCAGATTCACATGATTGAAGAGACTCTCCGATTCGCCGGTGTTCCTGGTGCGGTCTAATTTCTTATATCTTTCTGTCTATCTGAATATATTTTGACGATTTCATCTGATTTCATTTCATTTAAATAAACAGGACATTCTTATATTTTGCAATTGTTTTGTTTTTAAACAATGAACTCAAGATTATGTGAAGTCAAGATTGAGGGATCAAACATTTCTTAAATAAACAGGACATTCTTATCTGCCCTCTAGGTTTGAACCTACAAACTCAAGATTGAGGGATCAAGTTTTAACCACTGGACCAGTGACCCCTATAAGGCCTGTACCCAATCTACCCCTCCAGAACCCCATCCGATGGGGTGGGGACTAAAGTCCACATATTTGATATTTTATGTGGATCTTATTTTAGTTGTTAGCAACTTGTACAATTTTTCTATACCTAGTTTTATGCATGAAAGATGAAGCATTAACAATATTTGCATGTAATATTGATTTGGAGCACTTGGTATCAGGATATGGCTGGTGCCTGAAACAATGGTTATTGCAAGGACAACTGCTGTCAAAGCTGAAAGAAGACACTTAGTTTCTGAGGCTTATAATCCCAAACTTGTGAGTGCATCTTCCATTTTAACAAAACCTAACGTTTAGCTGCATTTGGAAGCCAACTTTCAGTCTGTGTTTGGATCTTTTCTTTTCCCTTCACACAAATCCCTCGCCAAATCCAAGATCCAAACACAACCTAAGAAAGGATTGGTTTCAGTGACCACTAGAATATAATTGCTAAAAGCTTACTTGGCGATACATTATTTGGCTTTTCCTCATTTGGAATAGTTATTATCAACCATGGTGACTACAAGATCTACTTGATTTTGGAGTTTCACAAAATATTTGTCAGATTTACGAGCAGAAAATAAATCTTGTTTCTCAACTCTTAAATTTTTCAAGCAAAGCTTGACCTTGGAGCTCATGAGATAGATCGGGTTGGCCTGAAAGATCATTCAGATTGTTCATGGGTATATAAGTCTTCAATCACTACAAAGAGTTATTTTTTCATAATCTCAAGCAGCCTCCACTTGAATCAGTTTAAACCTCTAACTTCTCTAACTTCTATATATTTTTTTTCAAGAAATTAAAAAATGTAGCATTTATCCAAATACAGTGTGCAAACAAATTTTCTGATGGAAATTGTTCTCTCTTCTAGACTTATCATCATCAAGTATTTACTCATTTTCTGTTTTGTTGCTTCATTTAATTATCAAGTTCATAATACTGATGTGTTCATATTTCAAACTTTGTGTTTTCCTTGGTTTTCATCAGAAGCTTGTAAGCAATGAAGTTTTAAAGGCTCATCATCCCAAAAGGTAAGCAATCCAATGCTTGTTTGAGTTGGATACAATTTACAAGTGATGCCCTCATGTATAGCATGGAGTCAACTGAATTCACATCTTGTTCCTGATTATGGAATGCAGAACACAAGATGAATCAGCAGCTGTAAAAACAAGGAATATATCTCTACCGAGGGCCTCTCCCAAGTCAATAAACCAAAAGGTTGCAAAGTCTAACAAAAAATATTTCATGGTTATGGGAATTAATACAGCTTTTAGTAGCCAAAAGCGAAGAGATTCCCTGCGGGAGACGTGGATGCCCCAAGGTGCATTAGCTGATCTTGCAGCTTTGTTTTTATTTCATGATTGATGTTATTGTATATGATCAATGAGTAATGGGTTCTCTGATAAAAAAAAATTGAAGGTGAGAAAAGAAAGAAGCTAGAGGAAGAGAAGGGCATTGTCATACGCTTTGTTATTGGTCACAGGTACGAATTAGTATATGCTTTTCAGAGCTGATATTAGCTAATTGCATACGTGTGTGGTTTTTAGTTGTGGTTTTATGTATTCTCTACAACTTATGTGATTGAAAAAATTGAGTTTTTTTTTTTTTTTTTTTTTTAAATTGTATCAATTTAATGATGAAGTCTGGACTGTGTTTCCTAGAATAGTAACACCAACCACAATAAGTTTAACATAACATGGAATTCCATGACTCAAACAATGTAACATTTGGCTGGTTTCTGCACTAAATGAAAATGAATCTATTAATTGTTTTTCTGTCACTAGTAACATTTTGCATATCAGTGAGCTGTGGACTAGGAATTTTGCAAGTGAAAATGAATTTTTTAATTGTTTTTCGTCACTAGTTCAACATCCGATGGTATTCTTGACAAAGCTATTGAAGCAGAGGACAGAAAGCATAAGGACTTCTTGCGGCTGGTGATGTTGCGTTCTTTCTTCTTTACTTCCTCTATTGCCATTGCCAATAACTGTTTTGAGTAGCATGAATGTTAAAGACTAAATAAAAGCGTGTTTGTTAGGCACGCACTTGACTTTGTTTATGTTCTTTGGGCAGAAACATGTAGAGGGCTACAATGAATTGTCAGCGAAGACAAAGATATATTTTGCTACCGCTGTTGCTTTGTGGGATGCAGATTTCTATCTCAAAATTGATGACGACGTTCATGTAAACATAGGTAAAACCATATCCAGTTTTTAATGCATAATACATGTTGATACCTCATTTTTACTCCCCCTCAAAAAATACCCAACAATATTGGACCGATTTTTTTTTTTTGTAAACTTGAGTTATTCACTAACAAATAAATGTAAACATTTTATCCGATTTAAAATGAAGCAATTTAAAAAAATTTGTCCGAGCTTGTATTTGATGTTACTGAGTACATCAACTTTTAATTTACAAGAAAACTTGTTATAGTGCTTAAATAAGATTAAACAAAGGATAGTGTATGTGGAGATAAGCTGTCTTTTATCGTTTTGTTTCCCTCTCTTTGTTATTTCTTTTTTTAATAAATTGAGAATGTTGTGTTGACAATACTTCATGCATTTTTAATTTTTGTAGATATGTAGCATTATTATTTAATACAAAACTCTCTTTATTATTTAATCAATAATGCGACATCCTCATAGTTTATTACCTCTAATGATATGATATTGAGGTTAGATCCCACATGATGGAATGTTTAAAATTTGACACTTGTCAAACATATCATTAGAGGTAATTTTTAAGAGCGATAAATTAGGTGTTTGAAATATTTTTCTTATTCAATACAGTACTCTCTTTGTAGATATTGTTTCTACGTAATGTTTTCTAAATTGATTAATGTGAGTGATCAATGAAGAGATAACAAAGCATTGTGGATTTGTGGGATAGTGCCATATTTAGGTGTGATCAGCATTATTTAAATAAACCAGTGAGGTTCTCTCAGATTATCTCCGTTAGAATGACCTAATTTATCAACTGAACATATTGACTTAATAAATTGGGTCGAGCACAATGTCTAATAAAAAATTTAAACGAAATAATCAAAAAGCATGTTGAACAAAATATCCGATAATTTGAACATAGTGTTTAGATAGAGTGCTCAAACAAAAAATTTATCACATTTCTATGTTGGGACTTCACATAATCTTGAGTTCACAAAAAATTTATCACATTTCTCTCTCATATGCTTTCTTTGTTTTTAAACACATATTTTCATTCACCTTTTACCTGATCTGTCTATTTCAGGTATAGAAAAGTTTGGGCTTTGGTGGTAATGTGGTGGTGAAAGTGGTTTAGTTATTCAACAACAGCTATGGATTCTTCTTATTTTGAGGGTAATAGTAAACCTCTTGATTTTTTTTTAATTATTTTCTCTCTCTTTGTTTTTTCTCTTTTGTGGTTTATACTTGCTAGTGAATGAACTTTGATGATATCATTAGCTTTTGTTTTCCGGGCACACAGTTGAATCTTTTGAAGGTCTTTGGGTGATGGGTCTTGAAGCTTTAGCTGATCTATTTATTAGTCATATTTCATGAGTATTGTATTGATTTGTGATTTTAATGATTTGAGTTTCATTTGATTTTGTTGGTTTATGAGGTATTGATTTTAGATTCTAAGATTGCCCTTTTTTTGTGGTATTAATCATTTCATTATTGCTATCCAATTGTTTCTGGGTGGGTAAATTTGATCATCAAATCTTTGGCGGGTTATGCAGATTGAAACCTTTTCTCAGCTTATTAGTATTCGTTATCATAATGTGAAATTCTTACTTATTTACTATAAGTAAAAGTCTATATTATTTGATGGATTGGTGGTTTCTGGGGGCGTCATTACATAATTAACCCTTTTAGCAGCCCTTCATGGGAATTGCAAATGCAAAGTCAAATGAAGTATATTTAAGCTTCATGCTTCTTTAATCTGTGACGAAAGTTTTAGATAGTAACTTCATTTGCTCGATTTTATGTGACTGCCCTATAATAATCCGACTATATTTGACATTGTTGGGATCTCTTTGTCATTGTAAGTCAATCATTAATTTTATTTAATTTATTTAATTTAGTTTGGTGTGGCTTTTCATCCGAGTTGTTGAATTAATTTGTGTTTTTATTTTTCAGGTTAGAAATTTTTTGGAGAGATGCAAAATATGGTCAAAGAATTCAATGACTTAATTTTTCAAGTTTTTTTTATCTTTTTATTTTTTAATATATGTAAGCACAGTTTAAAATTTTTTATTTAATTCCTTTGTATATACTTTTGAACACATTTAACTTTTATTTATGAAATATATGGCACTATTCCATAGAATATGTGGTTATGATTCAAAGTATAGTATACAGTGTGTATTACATTCTTGAAATACGCGTACAAAAATAATATTGATTATTCTTCAAATATGTCGAATCTTTTTAATAATAATCACACTTAAAAGATGTGATCTAAATTTTATTAATCACATTTAAAAAATGTGATCTAAAGTTTATTATCACAGGTTTTATTAGTTTTTAATCACACTTAAAAGATGTGATCTAAATGTTTTTAATCACACTTAAAAGATGTGATCTAAAGTTTATTATCACATGTTTTATTAGTTTTTAATCACACTTAAAAAATGTGATCTAAATGTTTTTAATCACTTAAAAGGTGTGATCTAAATGTTATTAATCACATTTAAAAGGTGTGATCTAAAGTTTATTATCACAGGTTTTATTAGTTTTAATCACACTTAAAATGTGTGATCTAAATATTTTTAATCACACTTAAAAGGTGTGATTAAAAATGACCATTTTTAATCACACTCCCAAATATAACACTTCAATAAAATTTAAAATGTGTGATTAAATAACAAAGATCATACAAAAAAAAGTGCAATCTTTATCTATTTTTATAGTTGTGGACGTAACAGTTTCGTATTGCGCGCTAAGGCAAAGCGTCCTTATCATGGCCGAATAACAAGGCAGATTTTGTACCGCAAACTTCTGAATTTGAAATACACTCTAATGCAGTTCTGAAAATAGTAAAATGTTTGTAATCAAAAATAAAATTTTTAAGATAAAATTTTAAGCATAAATTACATTTGATCCCTTTTATGTTCGATTACATTTTCACTTTGGCCTTTAAAATTTATTTTTTTCTACTTTGACCTTTCATGTTGAAAGTTTTTCTCATTTTACTCTTAAAGCTAAATTTTATTTAAAATTAGACAGAAAATGTCACGACAATTGTCACATAACAAAAACGATATATTATTATATTAGAATGTAAGTTTGTATTAATAAAATATTTTTATGTCACGTGACTGTTAATATATTATTTTTTGCCTAATTTTGAATAAAAATGAATTTTACAAGTAAATTAGGAAAAACTTGAAACATGAAAAAATAATAATAATAATAACTATATGATTGGACATGGATAATTATGTATTTGAATCATATTTGTTTTAAATAAAAGGATGACAAATATAATTTTAAGAATAACCACTCATTTTTTGTAATATAAAATTCATTCAAATCATCAAATCATTTTAACTTTTTAGATGAATATTCTATTTTATGAGTTCTGAAAAATAAACGATCAAATTACGAAATTGGCCCCAAAATAAATTTACCAAACACAAACACTATCTCAAATTATGATGTCTTAACTTGAAAAAAATCAAACCTATTTCAAAAAAACCGTTGTGTTACACTCCATTGCTAAAGTAATAAATGAATATATTATTATTTTTTAAAAAAACTATGGCGCCCGTATTAATGTTAGTTTAAGAAGTTAATTAAACTTTTTAATTTTTTTAAATTTTTTTTTTTTAAAAATGTTATAAAAAAAAAAGTAGAGAGTCCAAGTTTTTAAATAGCATACAACTCAACTAAAGCCTCCGTTTGGAAAGTGGATTGGCTTTTTGGCTTTTTAGTTTTTTTTGTTATTTTAGCCTGGGCTAAAAAGTTTAGTTTGGGAAGGGCTTTTTGGCTTTTTAGCTTTTTTGACTTTTTTGTGAGAAAAGAGTGTAATGATTATGGGTTGGATGTGATATTTTGTTTTTGTGGCTAAAATAGTCTATTTTATCTTTTGTGACTAAAATAGACCCAAACCTTCTTGCCAAACGGAGCCAGTAAGGTTTGGTTTGGCATCTACTAAATAATATAAAAAGTCAAAAAGTCACTATCCTATTTAAGTCACATTATCTTATTTAAATCACATCACCTCTCTAACACATCATATCAAACCCAACCCATATAAGCTAATAAGTCAAAAAATGTATATTTTTAGAATATTCCAAACCATCCCTAAATTATGGAGTGATTTAGAAAACTAGTTAAAAGTTGGTTTTAATTTTTTTTTATCTTTTTATACGTTCAAAATATAGGAGAGGATGTAATTTAAAATAAATTAAAAATTAATTTTTAATTATCTTGTCAAATTGCCGCTCTTTCGTTTGTTTGAAAGCGACATTACTTTTAAAGTCTCCATATTCTGATTTTGAAATCATTTCCCTCGAAAAATCATTGTTAACCGTACAACTGTCCAAAAAATTAGAAAAAAGGACAAACGTAAACATCACAAGCACACGGTGTGGAGTCCGATACTCTCCAGCTTTTCTCTCCTGCCTTCCCACCGGACAACGGTCCAGTTTAGGAGTTCGGATCCTCTACTGTCATTCTCTCCTTCCCTTCCTCCGGGAGACGGGCCAGATTTGGCCACGTCACCTCCCAATAAATATGGGGCTCAGATTAATTCAAAAAAAAAAAAACCTGCTGACACATCTGTCTCAGATGTCCCACTACTACAAGTCCGGATCCTCTCTAGGTTCTCTCTCCGGCTCATCCTCCGGGCAACGGGTCAGATCATCTACAAATAAATAAACGGCTCAGATTCGTTTCATTAAAAAAAAATAAAAACATATACCCACTAACACACACATACTCACTGCACACACACACTCTCAATCCTTCCCTTTCTCTCTCTCCGTCCTTTCCACTGACACACACTCATCACGGCACTCTCTCTCTCTCACATTTTTAACCTAAAAAAAAATTAAAATCACACTCTCTCTCTATATCACATTTTTAATAAAAAATAAAAAGAATAATGTTTGGTAGTTCGAGACTTCTCTCCCAAATCCCCCTAATGCCCAAAACGACGTCGTTTTGGGCATTAGGTTTTTTTTTTCTTTTTTTTCCTCCATTTTCACGCAGAGGGAAGAGGGAGAAGGAGAGAGAGAAGAAGAGGGAAGAAGAGGGCTGTCGTCGCAACTCCGTCCGCCGTCGTCGCAGCTCGTCGCCTCCGCCTCTGCCCGATCGTCGTCGCAGGCCGATCGTCGTCCGTCTCCGCCTTTGCCTCCTCTACCTCCGCCCCCGCCCCCGCCCCTCGCCTCCGCCTCCAGCCCAATTTATTAGCCCCCTCCAGTCCCTTCTTCTCCCTCCTCCTCCTTCTTCCCTCTCTCGTTGTTCCCTCTCTTCTTCTTCTTCCCTTCTTCTTCTGCACAGAGAGAGAAAAAATAAATAAATAAATAAAAAAGGCAACGTTTTGGAATTAGGGGGATTTGGGGGAGCTTGTTTTCGAGCTCCCTAACACGGTCCAAATAAAAAATAGCTATTTTAATCTTTTTGATTTTATTTTCATAATATATATATAATTTTTAATATAAAATTTTAATTTTTATAAAATTAATATTATTGAAACTATACTTTTAAAATAAAACTAATATTAAATATATTTAATAAAAATTTAAAATAAATAAAAAGTAATTCTATGTTTAGTTATGCTTTCAAAGTATTATTTTTAAAATATAAAAATTATTTTGATGAAATAAAACACACAAAAATCATATATTTTTGAAATTCTCAAAAATAATCTTCATTCCAAAAAAAATATATGAAGTCATTATTTTTAAAATTATTTTAAAAATATATAAAAATTAAACTCGTTTGGTTAATAAAATTAAATTAAAAGTCATTATTTTTATATATTTTTTTCTGAAAAATTTAATATTAGTCTTATTTTAAAAGTATATTTTCATTAAATAAGTCATTATTTCATATATGAAAATTTTAAAAATAATAATTTGAAAGCATAACTTGGGAAGCACCATCCCAAATTTTTTATCTCATAAAAACCACTAAAAGACAAAAGTTTTGCAAAACCAAAAAAAACACATCCAAACAAAATATCACATCCAACCCCATAATCATTTCACTTTTTCTCTCACAAATATCACATCAACCACATAAAAACCCAACTATCTTCCCAAACACTAAGGGCTTGTTTGGTTTGTGTTTCAGAAACATGTTTCTGAAAAAAAAAGTACGAAAACATGTTTGGTTTGGTTTTTTAGGAAATTTGTTTTGGAAAATTGTTTTGAGAGAGAGTTTTGGAAAAAGTGATTGATTTGATGTGTGTGTGAGAGAGGTTTGTTTGGAAAAGTTGTTTGGTTTGTGTGTTTTGGGAAATTTTTTTGGAAAAATTTGTTTGGTAGAGAAAATTTCTGAAACTTGTTTCTGAAAAAAATTTCTGAAATTTTTTTCCCAAACACAAACCAAACGAGCCCTAAAAAATTTTTTATCTCATAAAACCTACATCTACTAAAATCTACATAAAAACTCACTTCCCAAACACCCACATAGTAATTACTTTTTATTCATTTTAAATTTTTATTAAATATATTTAATATTAGTCTTATTTGAAAAGTATATTTTCAATGATATTAATTTTATAAAAATTAAAATTTTACATTAAAAATTATATATATATATTATGAAAATAAAATTAAAAAGATTAAAATAGATTTTTTATTTTTTATTAAAGATGTGATAGAGAGAGAGAGAGAGAGAGTGAATGTGCTGTGATGAGTGTGTCCAGTGAGAAAGGACAGACAGAGAGAGAAAGGGACGGATTGAGAGTGTGTGTGTGCAGTGAGTGTGCTAGTGAGTATGTATTTTTTTTTTTTTCTTTTTTTAAAGGAACGAATCTGAGCAGTGTATTTATTTGCAGGTGATCTGAGCCGTTGACAGGAGGATGAGGCGGAGAAAAAAGCTGGAGAGGATCCGGACTCCACTATACACTCTCTCTCTCTCCCCCTAATTTTTAATATAATATATTTAATAAAAAATTAAAATAAATAAAAAATAATTATTATGTTTAGTTATGTTTTAAAATTATTATTTTTTAAATATAAAAATTAATTTGATGAAATAAACACACAAAAATCATATATTTTTGAAATTCTCAAAAACAATCTTCATTCCAAAAAAAGTCTTATGAAAATAAAAAACATGATCACGTCTAGGGGTGCAACTCGGGCGGGCTCAACCCGAGCAACCCGAGCCCAGCCCGAGTTTTTTTTAGGGCTTGGGCAACTATATCTTGTAATCTGGACGGGCCTGGGCAGATTTTTGATGCCCGAATTGTAATTCGGGCCGGGCTTGGGCAGAACCAATGGCCAACTCGAGCAACCCGAACCCGAATTAAATTTAATATATTATATAAATTATATAATATATAATATATAATATATATATAATTTAATAAATTATATAATATATATAAATTAAGTAAAAGAGTTAGTCTTAATTTTTAATTTTTATTTTTGGTGACCAGAAAATAACTTTGAATAATTCTCAATTCTTTGTTAATTATCAATTCTACCTACAGGTTTCAAAACAAATCTACCTACAAGTTTCTGGGCAATTCGGGCAATTCGGGCTAACCCGAGTTCAAAATACAAAGCTTGGGCCGGGCTTGGGCAGCAAAGCTCGGGTTCATGTTCGGGCTTGGGCGGGCTTGGGCACTGCTCTGGGCAATTCGGGTCGGGCTTGGGTAGACCCCCAACCCGACCGAACCCGCCCGAGTTGCACCCCTAATCACGTCATTTCTCATATTTTTTACTTTTTTTTTTCAAAAAAAAAACCAAAAAACTATCTTTTAACTATCTTTCCAAAACTCCTTTGTATTTGATTTGTACCTATGCACTAATTAGATTTGTGTGTTTTTTTTATTTCCTTTAAAAAAAATTATTTTCATATGATTTTTTTTTAATGAAAATTGTTTTTGAGAATTTAAAAAATATATGATTTTTCTGTGTTTATTCCATCAAATTAATTTTTATATTTAAAAAATAATAATTTCAAAACATCTATATAATAAGGCAGCTCAGTTTTTTTCTCTTGATGGGACTTCTGTTCCCGTTGTCAAAATAGGAACCATTGGATTGAAATAATCGAAGGGCTTACAGTGTTACACTCTCCATTTTCAACCCACACCCTCTCCCTCTCTCTCTCTCACTCTCATCTCTTCGTTTCTGGTTTCTGATTTCAAATTTTGAAATCAGACCCCCTTCTCTCTCTCCCTCTCTCTTCTTCTTCTTCCATACCCTCGAAGAGGTCGGTTATGGTGCGAGTGCGACTGTGTTTCGGGCGATCTATCTTCCTTTCAATGAAGTTGTGGCCGTCAAGTGTTTGGATCTCGATCGCTGCAACAGCAATCTGGTTGGTTTCCTTATCTTCACTCATTTCCTCTGTTTTATCTTTATCTATGTATATCATTTTGTGGTTGATTATATCTATAAAATTGACTTATTGCAAGCTGTTTCTGGTGCTGTTTCTGGTTTCGATTTGATTGTCTTGATTGGGGAAGACAAAACATAGTGAGAATTGAGATCACGAGATTTGATAAAATTTCTCATTTCTTATTCTAGGGGTATACCGAGTTTGTTTAGCTTTGAATTGCTGCATTGGATTGTTGAATTGCTGAATTTGGATCTGGTTTTGGTTTAGACCAGTTTGGAACCATTGGATGTATATGTATATGTAATGGGTTTGATTATTTAGTGGGTTTGATTTATGAAATGGGTTTGATTATGTAATGGGTTTGATTTATGAAATGGGTTTGAAATGGGCAGTTGGGCATCTTATTCTTTTCAGTTAATTTTTATTGTTGTCTTCATTTTGCAAAATGCCAATTTTGAGAACATATTGGAAAAATAGGAATTGTTTAATCATGTGAATGTGGCTGTTAAGAATGTATTTTAGAAGGACAAGTTGTTTAATCACCCATGCGGGAGTTTGTTGGTACCAATGGCTAAATCTATCCATTCAACATGCAAATGACTGTAATGCCTTATTAGCTATTTTTCAATTTATCTCATCTTAGCATTTTCATGCTTGAAATAATGTCAAACTGACCAACAATCTACTTCAACTTAGAAGGGGCCAAATTTGGATGATTGTATTTTAAGAATGTCTTATTTCAAGGTTATTCTGATTTTCAGCCTCTCTGTGTTCCTCCCTGTCATATTTTGGCTTCTTCCTCTTCACTCATCACTTTTTGGGTTTGATGCAAAATACGCAATCAAGCACAGTAGTAAGCCATTTTTCCTACTTTGTTTTGTCTCCTCGAACTGTAGTGTAGGAATTGCTCACAATCTTTATTTGTAATGGAATTAAGGTCTATAATGGTTTAAATTAATGTTTTTGTTTATCATCATCAAGGCATCATCTCAACCCCCTCCAGTGGTAAGCCATTTTTTCTACTTTGTTTTCTGTCTCCTCAAACTGTAGTGTAGTGTTGGTCTGTAATTATTAGGGCTGTGTTTTGATGATTTCAGTAAAGGCGAATTGCTCACAATCTTTATTTGTAATGGTTTAAATGGTTTAAATTAATGTTTTTGTTTATCATCATCAAAGCATCATCTCAACCCCCTCCAGTGGTAAAGGAAAGCTAAGTGCCTCCAGGGAACATTTCTGGTTTATCATTGTAGTGCTCAAACATTGAAATATATATGTTCCCCAACTATTATAATTTCAGAAATGTTATAATAATGTTAAATAGTGTTGGGAAATATATTGATCTATTTTGGTTTTTCAATCGGCTATAATGAAAATGGACCAAGGAATAATTTCTAATATAAATTTCCGTCAATATACAGAATCTTCCATGCGGTGCCCCGCAATCCTCTCACTCGCAACTTCGAACCCCGATTAGAGCTCTCCGGGTTCGTTTTCTTCTCTTGCAATTTTGAATTTGCTTTGAATACTTTATTTTCTGGTATTGGTTTTTCTTTTGATTGGAAACCGTAAAGAAAATCAATAATTATTCTTCGATATTTATTTTGTGTATGTGTGTGTGTTATTTTTCAAAATTCTAATTGAGTTTTTGTAATCTAAAGATTACTATTAGGGCTGTGTTCTGATGATTTCAGTAAAGGGGAATTGCTCACAATCTTTATTTGTAATGGTTTAAATGGTTTAAATTAATGTTTTTGTTTATCATCATCAAAGCATCATCCCTCGACCACCGCCATCACGACAGCCTCTTTGCTACCGATGCTTGGCAAGGTACGATTTTTGTCTGTTTTGATTTCGATTTTTCTGAATTTGGAGTTTATTTTTTCTGATTTCGGCATTAGTTTATTTCCATTTATTTGATTTCGGCATTAGTTTATTTCAGGAGGTTACGATTCTGCTTGGCATTAGTTTATTTCCACCGGCATTAGTTTTTTTCTGATTTCGGCATTAATATAATCTATGTATATACGGTGAGTGGAGTACAGATGAACACTGAAGTAGTAGATAGAAAGAAAGGAGAGAGAGAGATAACCCTACTTCTAAGTAAAGTAAGGATTACTCACTCAAAGCAGGTTAGGAGAAGAAAGACAGACAGTGGAGTAGAGCAATCAATCAAGAGAGGGGGAAGATAGTGCCTCTCTCTTTCTCCCTCTTTCTTTCTCTGGTGGTAAAATTAAAAATTAAAAATTAAAAATTAAAAATTAAAAATTAAAAAAAGAAATGAACGAATGAAAAACTAAAGATTAATCTATCTTGAGTTTAATCTAAAAAATTAATCTATCTTGAGATTAATCTCTCTCTCTATCTCAAGATTAATTTAAAAAATTGTCCAAATGATGAAGGATGAGAAGTTGTTTGAGTCTCAAGGTGGTCCTATCATCATCTCCCAGGTGTGGCTTTTTGTGTTTCTTTGCCTCTTTTTCCATAATAAAGTTTATTTTTATCTGAATTTGTATATCATGCAGTGGTTACCTGAATGCAGTGGTTATTTGAATTTGTATATTAAAGTTTCTTTGCCTCTTTTGAAATAGTATAATAGCTTCGATAAAGCCGTTATATTTTCATACATCATGCAGTGGTTACCTTATCAGGGGATGATTTCAATGCTTTTTTGTGAAGTAGATTGTTAAATTGATTATTAGGGGAAGATTTCAATGCTTGATTTTGGTTATTAATTTGATAGAACCTTTTGTAGGTCTCATGAGGAAATGTCTCTGAAGATGACAATAACAGCTTTTGGCATTTGAGTTCTACATGGCTTTTGAAAAATCTTGCATTGATTAGTTTTGAGCATAACTAAAAATAATACATAAGTTTAAAAATAATACATAAGTACTACTTAGCTTTTGTTCCAAATGGACATTTTGCTCTCTGTTTCTGGTGAAACCACAGTTGGTTTCTTCTGAATTGAGTTTGTGGCATGTTGAAAAATGATGATTGTGAATTGGGTTTGAAGAATTGTTCAAAGTATCCAACTTGATTGCTGTGGAGACATCCAATTTCTCTGTAATTTGGTCTTTAAGCTTGGTAATTGCATTATAATTAAGATGCTGAATGATGGGTTCTTGGAAGTGATAATGCTAGCTTTGTTGGGATGAGCTTATTTGCAAAGATGATTAGATATTGTGCTCTATATACTGCAAGTTTTGGGTAATTGGCAGAGAGGTTTATGGATGCTTTTAGTTTCTGCGCTCACTTTGGTACTGTGGCAAATTGTTTGTTGCTCTCTCTTCCGCTTTTGCTGTCTAAGTATGTAGAATGCTCTCAAAGAGGCTGCTGTGTGAATGGAAAGGGCTCCGGTTCTTCTCCGTAAGATCTATGTCTTGAATTTTTATGGGTATTTATCATAGACATTTCTTATATTTGTCTGTGTGAAAATAACGTGTTCTCTTGAGTGAGTATATAACTTGAGTTTGGGTTTGGTGAGGGTGTTGCTGTCGTGACCCTGTGAGCGAATTTTAGGGATTTAAGCGAAAAAGGTCGGGAAATTCTATTTCTATACCTTTATATATTTTAATGATACTTTTATTTTGAAGTAAAATAATTATAATATACCTCAAAATATACTATTAAATTAAATAAAATATTTTTTTTGTACACATCATTTAAAAATATAAAAAAAAAAAATCTCAATACATATCTTTGAAGTAAAAAAAAAAAACTAAACCATAGTTTCTTTATTATTTCTCACTTCCTCTATTATTGTTTACTTATTCTATTGACTATTATTTGCTACACACTCTATGGTTATCTATTACTTATAAAGCAATACTCTCATATTACTTTACTCTCTAAGTTTATTTTGGCTCGGGATTGCCCGTCCACACCCAATTTGTACAGCCAGTCAATGTGATAGAAAGATTGGAAATGACATATCTTATAATCTAGGAGACTGATTGTGAGCTTGATGGTTCAATGATATGTTTATGTTGAATAGGTTATGAATGTTACAATTTTCATAATTTTGAGGATTTAGTGTTGTATGAATTGATCTTTTTGTTTTAAATTGACAATTGTCGAATGTTTCAATTGTGTAATATACATGATTGCTTGAATGGTATAAGTTCTTTAATTTGAATTAATTCTCCAAATAGAAGAACTGACATTTGAAATTGTGCATCCAGGAACCTTTCATAAACATTCCAGAGGATACTATTCGTGAAGCACTAAAAGTAGTTCTTGGTATCATAAGTTCTTAATACTTTACACTTTATTTCTGCCAATGTAACTGATTGTCTCTGCTTATTTTCTCTCTTTGCCTGCAATGCAGATGAAAAGAATCACCCCTTTTTGTTTGTTTGTTTGTTTTTTTTTTTTTTTTTTTTTTTTTTGTGTAGATAAATTTAAACTCAAAATTTAAATTAGGTTTAGATTGGGTTATGTTAAAAAAATGATCATAAAAGTGAATTTTGAGAAAGAGAGAAGAAATAATGGGAGTTGTGTGATTTGTGAAAAAACTGAAAAGAGTTTTTTTATTAATAGAATTTTGACTTCAAATTCTTATAATAAATTATATTTTTCAATTTTTACTTTAATTTTATTGGGGTGTATTTATGTTTGAGTACTTTTACAAAATTCATTTCAAACTCAATAAATTTGATAAATTACATTTTAAATCAGTACTTTTAAATTTAATTATATTTTAATCTTATAATTAATTTAGACATGGATATACACTAGGTGACATATTACTTTTATCAGTAATACATTTTTAAACCTCCAAACCAACCTTGGGGACTTGCCTGGTTAGAATCTATTGGGAAATTACAATACTGTATTTATTATTATTTTTATTTTTAGAATCTTAATTTATTTAGCTTTTATTGTTTGTTGAACAAACTACAAAATTTAAATTCTGAAACAACAAAATAATTATTTATTTGGTAGTATTCTATATATCAATGGGTATGAACAATAGAATAATTATTTGTTTGTCGGCAGTGGGAGTATTTCAGTGTTTCTCTGTGAGCTGCTTTACTGAAGTTTTGGGTTATTTCGTTGTTATTTTATTCGAGTTTTATAAAACGTATGATACAAGTAAAATTGTTACAATTTTTTAAAAAGAATAATATTTCTTTATATGATACAGATGTCAAAATATTACAGATTTCATAAATTTTAATATGATACGTATGAATTACAACTGTATTTTGATCACAACATTAGTTACACCGTGCCTTTAGGCACGAGCATACGCTAGTAACTATACATAGTTACTTTTTATTTATTTTAAATTTTTATTATATATATTTAATGTTAGTCTCATTTTAAAAGTATATTTTCAATGATATTTTAATTTTATAAAACTAAATTTTTATATTAAAAATTATACATATTATGAAAATAAAAAAAAAAAGATTAAAATAGTTTTTTAAAATTTTTTAATAGGGGAGGGAGAGAGAGAGAGAGAGAGAGAGAGAGAGAGTGTGGTGTGTGTGTGTGTGTGAGTGTGTACTGGTGGGACGCATGAGACAAAGGTGTCAGCATGATTTTATTTTATTTTTTTGAGTTAATCTGAGTCCCAAATTTATTGTGGGGGTGACGTGGTCAAATCTGGCCCGTCCTCCGGAGGAAAGGCAGTAGAGAATAGCTGGAGAGGATCCGAAAGTTTAGGTCACAATGGTCCTGTTTGGTAGAGCTGTGGGAAAGTGCTTATAGCTTATGTGCCTGTTTGGTGCAGCTTAAAAACTGCTTATTTCAGCTTTCAGCTTAATTTAAGCTATTTGGATGTGTTTGGTTTAGCTTATAGCTTATAACTTATAACTTTTTTGAAGTCAGAAATCAGCTTATTCTTTGAGTGGGACAGGAGATGCTTAATTTATAAGTCAGAAATCAACTTATGTTCATAGTTGTAAGCTATAAGCTGTTTAGGCATAAGTTATAAGCACTTTCCCACAACTCTACCAAACAGGGCCTATGTCTAAACAGCTTATAGCTTATAACTATGAACATAAGCTGATTTCTGACTTATAAATTAAGCATCTCTTACCCCACTCAAAGAATAAGCTGATTTCTGACTTCCAAAAAATTATAAGTTATAAGTTATAAGCTAAACCAAACACATCAAAATAACTTAAATTAAGCTTTTAAGCTGAAATAAGCAGCTTTTAAGCTGCATCAAACAAGCCCAATATCTCATTCAAAATGTGCAGTTGAGATTAATTTAAAAAAAAAAAAAACAAATTAACTCACTAACAACACGTCCCATCATTCACTCACACACACACTCTCTCTCTCTCTCTCTCTCTCTCTTTCTTTCTCTCTCTCTCTCACTTATTTTTAATGAAAAATTTAAAAAACTATTTAAATATTTTTCATAACATATACTTCTTTCGTCCCAAAATTTAGTCATTTATTCTATTTTTTATTATCTTAAAATATTAATCTATTTTTAAAAATTAAGGACAAAAATAATATAAATTTTGTAATTTTTCATTCTTTTAAATTCATTAATAATATAAAAAGTATAATTATGATAATTAATATTTTCCAAAAAATATACTATCAAAGGGTATTTTTGAAAAATTAATTTTCTTAAAGTGCAATAATTGTGCTATAAAAAAAGTTAAATTTTTCAAAAATGACTATTATTTTGGAACTAAGAGAGTATATATATATATAATTTTTAATATAAAATTTTAATTTTATCATTTCTAATAAAAAAATTCAAAAAACTGTTTTAATCTTTTTCATTTTACTTTCATAAAACATATATATATAATTTTTAATATAAAATTCTAATTTTATAAAATTAGTATCATTGAAAATATACCTTTGAAATAAGACTAATATTAAATATATTTAATAAAAATTTAAAATAAAGAAAAAGTGTATTTGGTTTGCACCTACACATAGATTAAATTTGAGTTTTAAAGAAGATAAAAATATATTTGATTTGCACCTATGCACAGATTGAATCTGTGTGTTTTTTTATTTTCTTTAAAAAAAATTATAAACTTGTTTGGTTAATAAAATTAAATTAAAAATCATTATTTTTATATGATTTTTTTTAGAATGAAGATTGTTTTTGAGAATTTTAAAAATTATCTTTTGATAGTATATTTTTTAGAGAATATCAATTATCATAATTGTACTTTTTATATTATTAATGAATTTAAAAGAGGGGCAAAATAGAAAATTTATATTATTTTTGTCCTTAATTTTTGAAAATGGACTAATATTTTGATATAATAAAAAACAGAATAAAAGATTAAATTTTGGGACAAAGGACGTATATCTTATGAAAATAAAATGAAAAAGATTAAAATAATTTTTAAAATTGTTTATTAGAAATAAGAGAGAGTGAGAAAGAAAGAGAAAGAGAGAGAGAGAGAGTGAATGAATGGCGAGACGGGTTGTCAATGAGTTAATTTTTATTTATTTTTTTAAAATTAATCTCAGCCGCACATTTTGAATGGGATGTTGTGGCCCAATCTAGACCGTTGCCCAGTGGGGAGGCAAGAGAGAAAAGTTGGAGAGGATCCGGACTCCACGGTGTGATGTTTTGGGAAGTTGGTAAAAAGTTAGTTTTTTGATTTTTTTTAAGTCTATTTTGCCTTTTTATGGATAAAAAATGTGAGAGGTGATGTGATCAAAAATGAGTAAAAAGCTAAAATTGGTTTTTTTTTTTTTTATGCTTCCCAAAAGACTCCGGTGTTCTTTTTGGATTTCGGTGATTGCTAGGGCACAACAAGTACTGATATGCTACTTTATAAGTTTATTTTGGAATTTATTTTAATAATTTGAATTATTAATATTTTAAAATATATTGAGTATAATATATTTATAAAAAATCAAATTAATCAATATCGTTGACCCTTTCATTTTACTTACATTTATATCTACAAAATTAAATGATATTGTGATTTAAAGTATTAAAATGAATATAAATATAAGTGGATGAAATGGTTAACGATATCCGATTAACCTGATTTTTTACAAATATGTTTCAATCGATATATTTTAATATGTGAACGATTCAAATTATTAAAAACGGATCCCTAAATGAGCTCATAGGGCAGCACAGTAGTGCCTAGGCACCCCAAATCTTTTTTTTTTCTTTTAAGAAAAATGATTAACAACAACAAAAAGAGAACTCTAAATGGGTGAGGCCCACCAGTGATACGATATGTGTTTTTTTTTTTTCTTACCACATCATGTGTAGAGCTCTACGTTATTGCTCTTTTTTTTAGAGCCAATTACTGGATAGTGGAGATTGAAAAATTATTTATAAAAGTATGATAAATATTATAAATATTAATAATTATATATATATATTTTTTACTTTTTTGAAAATAATTTTATTGATCCCCACAGATCAATAATTCCATTATTTTTTTTAAGGCGAATTACATTAACAGTCGAGAAATTATTTATCATCTTAGGAGCAAAT
This sequence comes from Camellia granthamiana, assembly GCA_036172215.1. Taxonomy (NCBI): domain Eukaryota; kingdom Viridiplantae; phylum Streptophyta; class Magnoliopsida; order Ericales; family Theaceae; genus Camellia; species Camellia granthamiana. The sequence continues at coordinate 26,438,263 of CM069907.1, forward strand.
CTAGGTGGTACCCAATTTGTGTATTATTGGTTGAAATAGTGGGTCCCATTACCTATTTGTCTCTTATGGGGAGACAACTAGATACTTGTCCAAACATGAATAATGTGGTGCAATGTTCCTAAGGCAATGAATAATTTCTCTTAACAGTTCCTCTAATTCGGAGTTTGTGTTACTTTGGTCAGTAACTTTTTAATTGTGATACATTTAATTTTAAATTTTAAATTTTATTCCAAATAAGAACAATAAAAAATATTTTCTTTGCAAACGGTCCATTTCAAGGATAAAATAGTCATACAACTTATTTTGTATTGGTTAATTTGTACATTGTTTGAAATGTAATGGTCTTATTTTTAATAAATAATGTTGGTACTTTCTTGATTATAAAGTTTTATTTGATTTGGTTTTCAGAAATTTTTTCTAAAAAGTTAAAAATTAAATTGGTGAAAAAAAATTAAAAACTCATTATTGGATGGTGTAAATAATTTTTTAAAATTAAATTTGTTTTTTGATATTTATTTTCATTAAATTAGTTTCTATTTTTTCAAAAGTCAAACATAGTGGCAATTTTAATATCATTATTAAACCAATCCATTAAATTAAAAAATTCAAAACTAAAAACATTTCATATATTAAGTATATCGATTACACATTAAAAACCTAATGATCATCCATTACATCATAACTATTCAAAAATACCTGTTAAAAAAAAACAACCATCTATTACATGGTAACCATCCAAAAGTATCAACAAAAATAACCATCCATTATTACATAATCAACATCTAAACGCATACTAAAAATTAATTTGGTAAAAAGATAAAAATGATAAATGTAAAAGATTTATCATTTTTATATAATTTTATCTTTGGTGGGCAGAAATACTTTTTAAAAATTAAAAAATAACTTTTGGATATTTAGTTTTGTCAAATTAGTTTATAATGACGACTTTACTCTTAAAATTAAACACAGTATTTTCAATTGTCCTTATTTAAAACGAGATTTAAAATTCAAGATCAAATGTATCACAATTGAAACGTCATGGACCAAAATGATACAAGTAAAGATGTAAGAAATGTTGGAACAATCTTCTGTGTAAAATAAATAACTTGAAACCAAATAACAAATAAAAATAAATTACTTATAGAATTTATTTACTGAAACAAAAAGTACAAAATAGATTAAGTCGAGTGTGTGACACTCTATCCTTAAGACAAATTCGTCCCGCTTTGGTGCTTACAGATAAATGGGGTCTATCTCTCAAGATACAATGATCTACACAAATTGTAGTAGCACTCCAAACAATCTGTTCGGCGAACCAAACTTGTGTTCTATACTCTTAGAATTTTTTCTAAAAATAATGTGAAGAATATATCTATGCAAGAGAGCAAAACTTGAGGGAAACAAGAAAATTTTTGGATTTTTCTGGATGTCAAACTTCTGGAGAAGTCCTGGTATTTATAAGGCTGAACATGTATGAATTCAAACTAGAACATATATGAATTCAAACTGAAACAGGTGTAAAACAGTTTTAGATCTGTTGGAAAATGTTGGGCAGTTTTAAATCTGTCTGAAACTGTCCAGAACTGCTGGGCAGTTTTCAAATTGTTTGGAACAGTTTAAACTGTTGGAAAATAGACTGAAAAAGGGCACTGTTTGGACAGAAAAATTTGGCGCAAAAATTAAATTAATTTCGTTTAGAAATTCAAATAATTTTTCCGCAAGAATTTGAAAAAATTCAAAGAAATTTTGTCTAAAAAATTAATGTTAGGATCGACCTGACCCACAACCCATATCCGTGCCTGGCACGGCTCAGCTCGGCCGGTCAAATGGCGGCGGCACGCGCACGCGTGGTGGTTTGAGCCAAAGGCCATTTTGTCTATAACTCCTCATTTCTACAAATTTGGGGTGCCCTTTGGAGCCCAACCTAAGTGTTGCTACCTAGAGCTTATAAACACATACAAGCTCTCTTAAAGTTTCAATGTGGAACAACCATTTAAAAGAAACCCACTTTTGACTCTTCAATTTCCTATTCCACGAACCCGAAAACAACATCAAGTTCTCATTCACTCATAAATAGTTTTGACGAACCGTTTACACCGTGTGACTTGCCATGCGGCAAGGAACATGTCATCTCTTTGGACTCACCGCAAAAAACGTGTGGATCCCACTCAAATTTGGGCTTAAAGTTGGCCCAAAATAAGCCTATGAAACCATAATTCCAACAATTCCCCACATGAATAGAATTTGACGAAGAGAAAATGCAACAATATAATCTAATTACAGAGAGTACAGAAATTGAAAATATTCTGTAAAGGATAGGTAACTTTTGACTTTGAACCTTCCCTTGTGAGATACTATCAGATTTACTAACTAACTAGTGAACATGATGTCTTGATCTGTTCAACCATTTGTTTAAATCAAGACAATAGAACTCACATAGTATATTATCAGACACAGTTTAGTTCTCACTATTGTGTTTATTTTGGCCCTAAACAACCTGGTATTTCATGAGTGCTTTAGAGAATTGTAGCACTTCACAAATCTTATAGAACCGGCCTAGTTCATACTAATATAGGTGATTTTTATGAAAATTATCATGCCATACTCCACTAGGTATTTCTAGATATAAAAATCATTAAAAGTATTACTTAACCTAAAATGCTGCAAACATCACTGTTTCATCATAGAAATAGGTAGGAGTTTGACTCCTTAGTAATCCTTCTGAGTCATACACAACTCAGTTGTCCCTTTGAACTTAGATCTTGGGATCTCTAGTCAACTAGGTTGGGTTGTCGTTGTAGTAACTCTTATTTCCCATTCCTCTCATTGAATTCTCAACTAACTCTCTTACTAATTCTTTGATTAGTGGATCCGCTATGTTGTTTTTAGACTTTACATATTCAATTAAACTAATTCCATTAGAGAGTAATTGTCTCACGATGTTATGTTGACGATGAATGTGTCGTGACTTATCGTTTCTTTGCTTTTGGAGCATGTTCCATCACATTTGCCTTAGACTCCATTGGATGCTTATTAGCTCGCTTCTCAGAATTGCGGTTGTTCTCCTCAATCCTCAAATACACAATGAATTCTTCCAAAGTCATTTCTTTACGTTTGTGTTTGAGGTAATTCTTAAATTCCTTCAAACCTAGTAGTAATTTTTTAATTAAGGCAGCAACTTTGAAGGATTCATTGAGAGACATGCCTTCTGCATGAATGTCATGCAAAATGAGTTGGAGATCTTGAACTTGACTCATCATAGTTTTCGAATCAGTCATCATAAAATCCAAGAATTTACCAACCACCAATTTCTTTGAGCCAGCATCTTCTGTTTTGTATTTTTTCTCCAAAGACTCCCAAAGTTCATTTGTCGTCTTGATTGGGCTGTAGACGTTGTACAATGTGTTATCAAGTCCGTTCAAGATGTAATTCCGGCAAAAGAAATCAGCATGTTTCCAGGTATCGATGTAGCAACCACTTGTCAGTTGGTTTCATCTTCATTCAGAGTAGGAGCATTCTCACGGAGGAAACACGCCAGGTTTAGAGTAGTAAGATAGAACAACATTTTTTATTGTCATCTTCTAAAATCAGTTCCTAAGAACTTCCCTAGCTTTTCACCATGATTGATTGGCACAGTCGCAACAGGAGAAGGGGTTAGAGCAATGGCAATCACTATACCGGTACTTGTTTGAGCATTAGTTTCAGTAGCCATGAATTTTAAATTATAAAACAAAATTTTAATTAGAATTTTATACTACACAGAAAATTAAACCATAAACACAGAATTTAAATCTGTAAAAATAAAAGAACAAGAATTGTAACTTTTATTTCCAATTAATTTAAAAATAAAATAAAATTTTATTTAAACAAATTAATCCCACACAGAAAAATATTTTTGTAACACTTCAAAAATTATTTCTGAAAACCAAAATTAATTTCTGACCAATTTCAAAAGTAAATATTCTGAATTGTTAATGACTACCAATAAATTACTACTAGTTGTTAAAGAAAATAAACAATATATTACTGCTATTTGTATTTTCCAACCAGAATATTTCTTTGTAAAACCACAGAAAATAATTTTTGTAAAAAGAAGAAAGAAAGAAAAGGAAACAAATTGTCACGACTCAAACTCGCCTCTATATATTTAGTATCGTAACCGGCCAGTAATCCGTGATTACCAAAAGCTTGATTAACACTAATGACAATAATACATGATACGGGGCTGGCGGAAGCCAATCAATAATAAGATAATGTCCAATGAGCTGTGAGGACCTGTATGAAAATAAACTTTTATGAACATAGCCATATTCTTAACCACTTATGCCAAAACACATGTATATAAGACAATATGCAAGTTAGGGAATTAATCCCATCATCATGGACAGTATAAACAAAAGTCTTAAACATTCTTTACACTTAGCAAAAACAAAAAGGTGGACTTGAGCCACCCAAAAAGCCTTGACGCGTGAAGGTTCGGAACCTCGCTTTGAGGCATAATAGATAACTCGACAAAACAAAGGTTTGGGTGCGCCGGTAGCTTTGTTCCGGTGCTCGATCACCTACATATATATAATAAACTGGGAGCTAAAGCCCATTGAATAACAAATGTGTAAAGAGGTTAAGAATGATGTTCTTACGGTCTTGAAACAATCGATTTCAATCAATATTCTTTGTCAATCAATCGTTTAATCATTCGATTCAATCAATCATTTTCAATCATATTCTTATTCATATAGGTCATACGTGGTACATCCCATAGCAACAATACAATACGATAGGTTTTAAAGACCGAACAATCAATTGATGGCCATCAAACAATAACGATAGTTCCAAGATTTGGAACTGACAAAGATCTCTGTAACAATAGCGATATTAATAACAATAACAATAGCAATACGCTATCGATGCCACAGATACAGTTCAAAAAGAGGATCATCATTCAATCGATAAAAAGTAACAGTTCAGAAACAATATAATTTATCATTCAGAAAATAAATACAATTTGAACATATCTTTACAATATTGTTACTCACAGTGGGCTTCTCGATACACGTACTCTTGGTTCGGCGTCCGACCTAAACAAACAAATTCAAGCACAATAATTCAATGGTTATCATGTCGCTAGTCAATTCTATTCGATTCGGTTGTTACTTCTTCAATAACTATTAGTCTTTACTAATTCGGTTCTAATTTTTCATTTATACACTCTAATGCACTTGTGAGATGCCAATGATCATGAATACATTTTAAAACCATGCAATCGAAGGCCCAGAAGATGGAGAAGAGAAGCGAAAAACAAGCCAAGTCAGCCCAAACAGGGCCGCATGTACGGGGGTCCCAGTCGCACGTGCGGGACCTTTACCGCACCTGCCCTCGCAGGTGCATATTTTTCAGAATGCACAGTAAAATTGCCCTGTTTTCCGCGTTTACAAATTTCAACTCCATTTATGTGTAGTCCACTCCCAAAACTCAATTGAATATGCTGGAATTTGGATTGAACACATCAAATAAAGGCAATACTTGGAAACAAACTTCAAATTTCCTAGTTGAAAGAGCATAGACTCCAATTAACTTACAAAGGTATAGACCATGAGGTTCGAAGCTTCAATCTCAAAGTATATGAAGAAATTTCCTTGGAAACTTTAGAATTCAAAGGGTTCATGCAAAAATGACATTTAGGAGTAATAATAAAATCATGCAAGTCCACAATTTAAATTAAGTTTTCCAATTTGGTTGATCAAAGCTTCCAAGAAGTGACAAGAGTATGAGTCATGTGTTTCAATAATTTTAATTCTAAACTTTGCGAGGAAAACTCTTTGAAACTTGTATACTCCATAAAGATCATGCACGAGGGTATGCATATAAACCTAAATGTCTTAAATTCATGCCATGCATGGAGAAATTAAGATCAATTTCCTTTGATTCATTCCTAATTTAACTTGCATGTTCTAACTTGTCCATTTCCACAATAAAACTCCCAATTAACCATGAATCCATCCTAATTAACTTTATATCTTAGGAAATGATGAGTGTAGGAGTCTCAAGTTCAAGAATTTGAAAAGAGGAGCTTACCTTACTTTGATGATTTAAGAGAATTCAAGCTAGCTTTCTACCTTCCTCCTAACTCTTTCTTTCTTCTTCTTTTTGTTGAATTGTTGAAGTCTTACTCTCTCACATTCTTCCCCCCTATGTCTACGTGGCTGATTCCATTCAACATAAGGCCACTATACTCTATATCCCAATTACATGGATGCATAGTTGAGTAGGACACTTGTATAGATTTATCATATTCAATTCTTTTATTTTTCTTTCAATATTTCAATTAATTAAAATCAACTTTACTTAAATTAATTAATCTCATTTAAATTAAACTCATTTAAGTTAAACTAATCTCCAACATTATAACTTAAATCAAACTAGTTTTAATTTTCCTAAAATGAATTAGGTTCTAATTTTATATTCTATTATTAAATTTTAATTTGGTAAATTTAGCGATTCAGACAGGTTAAATCCATGACGCTACATATCTGTTCACAATAACACTACAATACCAATCAATACAAGCATCTATCATATGGCACATAACTCACATAACATATAATCACACGATTAGCAATAAGCATATAATTAATATAATTAATTTACGTAATTAAGGAGGCGGTTGTCACACAAACGAAAAATTATATATAAACAAAATAATTTGAATCTGTCTTAGGATTGTTGGATCAATTTTCTGTATAAAATAAATAACTTGAAATCAAATCAAACAAATAAAAATAAATTACTTACAGAATTTATTTACCGAAATGAAAAAAGTACAAAATAGATCAAGTCGAGTGTGTGACACTCTGTCTTTAAGACAGATTTGCCCCACTTTGGTGCTTACGGATAAATGGCGGATATATCCCATGATACAATGATCTACACAGATTGTAGTAGCACTCCAAACAGTCTGTACGGCGAAATAAACCTGTGTTTTATACTCTTAGAATTTTTCCTAAAAATAATATGAAGAATATATCTATGCAAGAGAGCAAAATTGGAGGGAAACAAGATTTTTTTTTGGATTTTTCAAGATGTCAAACTACTGGAGAAGTCATGGTATTTATAAGGCTGAACAGGTATGAATTCAAACTAGAACAGGTGCAAAATAGTTTTAGATTTGTTAGAAACTGTTGGACAGTTTTAAATTTGTCTGAAACTATCTGGAATTGCTGGGCAGTTTTCAAAATGTTTAGAATAGTTTAAATTGTTGGAAAAGGACACTGTTTGGACAGAAAAATTTAGCGCAAAAATTAAATTAATTTCGTTAAGAAATTTAAATAATTTTCCCGCGGGAATTTGAAAAAATTCAAATAAATTAATGTTAGGACTGACTCGACTCACACTAGCGCACGGCACGGTCTAGCCGGCCGGGTGGACAGACCGCGGTGGGGTGTGTGATGGTTTGAGCCAAAGGCTACTTTATCCATAACTCCTCCCTTCTACAAACTTGGGATACCCCTTGGAACCCAACCCAAGTGTTGCCACCTAGAGCTTATAAATACATATAAGCTCTCTTAAAATTTCAATGTGGGACAACCATTTAAAGGAAACCCATTGTTGACTCTTCAATTTTCTATTCCATGAACCCAAAAATGACATCAAGTTCCCATTTACTGATAAATGGTTTCGACGAACCGTTTGCACCGTAGGACTTGCCATGCGATAAGGAACACGTCACCTCTTTGGACCTACCCCAAAAAACGTGTGGATCCCACTCAAATTTGGACTTAAAATTGGCTTAAAATAAGCTTATAAAATCATAATTCCAACAACAAAAACCTAAAAAATCAACCAAACTACTTGAACCGAACTAAACTGGCTATATTTGGTTGATTTTTTCATATGAATTGATTGGTGCAGTTTTTAAAATATTTTTTTTTTCGATTTTTGATATGGTATCGGTTTAGGCACCTTGTGTACTAAATTAAACCGAAACCAACCGAAAGTTTCGCATATGAAACATGATATATAATAAAGTTGGTAGAGTACAAAGTACAATTGATTCACTTAAATGTTTATTTTTTCTTAAATATTCTAGGTTTAACAATAAACACTAACAATGTGATAAGTTATTAGTTTATCACTCATATGTGTTTGAGTCAAGTTTTGTTACTACTATGCCTATATAGCTATATCAGATGTTTATGTCATTTTCAAATTTTTTGTTTTAAATCTACTTGATAGACTTGTTATTTAGTCTTATGATGTGATGATTTTAAATTTAGATTTTGCTTTGGTGCCAAGACTTTAGTTTTCAGATTATATTTTGCATATAATTTTATGTCAGGAAAAGCTTAAATACTTAATATTTATTAATTCTTTTGTTTATAGTTTTTTGAATGATTGGATTGGATATTGGAATAGTGTACAAATGGTTAATTTAGTATTTTTATATAAATTATTTACTATACTACAGATTTAAGAAGCAATTCAATTTTGAAAGGTCGTAAATCGCAAACTGCACCGAGTTGAACTATTTGACTTGGTATTGTTTGGTGAAAAATTTGGTTTGTATCAATTCTCAATATAATAGAAGTGATATTATCAGTTTGGCGTGAAATTTTACATAAAGACCGACCGTCTCGAATTGATTATATCCTTAGATACAATCTTAAATTATAGAGATCGTTAGTGTAATTTTTTTTATTTTTTTATTTATTTTATTTTTGAAAGGGGGATTACAGGCCGACGTCGTGAACCGACTTTTTTCACTATTGCACGCCGCGTAAGACCATCTCCAACGGTTCATCAAACTTTGCATCAGATTTGAAATTGGGTGAAAAAGTTACTTTTTGGAGCTCCAATGGTTTCACCAAATTGGTATCAAAATGAGAATGGAACAAAAAATTCATCAAAGTGATAACAGGCTCCAGATTTCACTATTTCACTGTGCGTTACCGTTGGGGTGGGCCAACCAGTCAACCAACCGGTTGTCCGGTTGGTTGACCCACCGATCGAGCGGTTCCATTTCAAATAGGTAGGTTCAAACCGGTCAAAAATATTCAAAAAAATAAAAAATGAAAAAAATTATCCTTACCGGTCAATCAACCGGTCGACTCTTCCCTTTTGATGCATGATTGGAGCAAGTCATATCAGATTAAAAAAATTAATTTTTTTTTTAAAATTTAATAAAAAATTTAATTCACCGTTAAAGACGCTTTAAGTAAATTACCTTGCCCCGTACGCGGCTCACACACTCATTCAACGAGCTAACGATTTGTTCACTCCGGTGGTCCCACATTTATCTTATTAAAAAGTGAATCAAAATAAAATTTTATTAAAGAATTAAGTGATTCTTTTATTTTTTTAATATAAAATATGTATAAAAAAAGAGGGAGAATGATTTTTTTACTTTTTAATTAAAAACTTAACTTTCCAAACAAAGCTAAGTGTGCGAATACATTTCTCATTTATTAGAGAGATTATTAAAGGAGTGGTTTTTTTTTTTTTATCTTTAATTTTTATAGAATTAAATATTGATTATTTAAAAAATCACTTTAAGATGATTGTAAAAAAATTATTTTAGCAAATTGGACTCTTATTTAATTATATATATTGGAATATTCATCTTTACCATTTAAGTTTGGAAACTTAATTGATTTTTCAAAAATAACATAAAAGAGATAGATCTTGCAGTTTTAATCAAATTAGGGCATGACATCTTTTTCTCTCAGGAGCATTAAATAATTTTCTTACTCAACAGCAGAAGATTGCACAAAAATAGAACTAATATACAAAAAAAAAAAAAAAAATTATACAAAATTTTCATATATGGTCAATGTGTACCTTTCAATTTAAAATAGAAAACCCATAGAAATAATTATATTTACAAAAATAATATTACCACGTCATTTTTATAAAATTTTTGTAATGACTATGACATTTTAAAAATAAATTAATCATGTATGTTTTGCTTTAAAATGAAAAGTGCTAGACATCCTTCTGTATAGAAATTTTATTTGTTTGGATAATATTACTATCTCTATAAATATGGTAGTTCTAAAATACACATTCAAAATAGTGTACTATAGGCAAGTTATGATATTTGTAGTCATAACTAGAAAAATTGAGTCTAATTAAACATTTTTAATTTATCCTTAATGAGTCTTTGAGAATATGTTATTTTAGTAATTTTTTTAATTTTGTAGTTAAAATACAAGGTAAAAAATAAAAATAAAAAATGCTTGGGAGTTCTAATTGAGTACTCCTCATCCACCCCTAATGATGTGGAATGTATCCCACTCCTCACTTCATCCTTCCTCTTTTTCTATCTCTCTATTCCACTTCATTAGAGGTCAAAATAGAAGTGATATGTTAAGAAATGTAACACTACTCAAATAAATTAATATGTTTAGAATGATATTTTAATTTATTATGAAAAAAGTGCACTCTGACTATTTTGTACTATTGTTAATTTTTAATTACTTTTTAACTTTTAAATTAAAATTTAAACTTGAAGCCTAACAAAAACATCTTGTTTGGGAAGTGTATATTTTAACTGAAAAGTAATTCATTGAAAAATTAAAAAAGTAAAATATTCTATTTTTTTAAAAATTTTTATACGTTTTTCATAAAAAATTAAAAAATTATTTTAAATATACTAATTTTTTAATTAATATTTTGACAGAAAAATCAAAACTTATTAAAATAACATAATGTCAAACGAGGCCTTATCCATAACCAACTATCAAATTACTTTATAGTTTGGTCTCCCCAAGACAGATAAAAAAATGTAAAAAATTTTGACATAATTTTTAAAAAATAATTATTAAAGACAAAAATTAAAAAAAATATTAGGATAAATTATCAATAATTCTTATTTTAGATATTTATTATCCATTAAATTCTATTCATAAATTTATAAAATAATATATTTATCTAAAACTTTTATTTTTATAAATAAATTTACAACAATGAATTTATCAGAGGACTTACATGAATAAATTTATTAACACGACTTATTAAGGGTTCGTTTGGATTGTGTATTGATTTTTTAATTTTTTAACTATTTTAATCTAGAACTAAAATATCTTATTTGAAATAAATTTTTAAATTTTTATAAAAAAAAATAAAATAATTATAAATTTAATGTGACATTTTACTCTATTTAAATAAAAAGGTCTATTTTTTCAACCCAACATTTATCCCAAACGGGGCCTAGGTCCAAACACCCATCCTACAGCTATGGTATATATATATATGTATTCTTCTTCAAACAAACACCAACACTAAACACTAAACAAAACAATCACAATGACCAACAGTAACAGATCACCCCTGCCCTTCATCTTCACCACCCTCCTCTCTCTCCTCCTCCTCCTCTCCGCCACCGCTTACGGCCGCCACGTCACCGACCGTCCATCATCAGATCTGGTTTCCGACGGAGTCCATGACGGTTTCCAGGCTCCGCCGCTCCTCCTCCTCTCCCTCAACCAGTTCCGAGCATCGGACTCCTGCGATCAGACCTACGGATTCATGCCCTGCACCACAACCGTACTCGGAAACCTCTTCCTCATCATCGTCTACGGATACCTAATGTTCCTCGCCGCCACGTACCTCTCCAATGGCAGCGAGCTCTTGCTGGAGATTCTAGGTCCTGGTATCGTCGGCGGCCTCTTTCTTCCCATTCTCGGCGCTCTTCCCGATGCTATGCTTATTCTCGGTACGAATCTCATTTTCTGATGATCCCAATTTGATCTTGATTTTGTTTATTTCTGATTGTTTGGTTGCCTCGAAAATGAACTAAAATGACAAAAGAATCATTGATTACGCAGAAGAAGATGAAAACAATGGCAATTTTTTAGTCAACACAATTTTTGTTAATTTGAGGAAAGTAAATAATTAGAGATCAAATAAAGGCGACTTACGTGGAGTGAATTAAGGTCTGGTTTGGGAATATTAAATAAGTCCATACTTTTTATCTTTTTATTTTATTGGGTCACATTAATTAATATCTCTTATCTATTTTTTTACACATTTTTTTTTATAAAAAATCAAAAAGCACACTTGTTTAGAACATCTCAAACAACCCTTAATAGATCTTACGATAATTAATAATATTTTTTTATTAAACATTATTAAAAAATGTCACTAATTGTTAATTTTAAGTGATAGTTTAAAATTTGTCACAAAAAATGTCACTAATTATACATTTTAAGGATAGTTTAAAAAAATTATTACTAAAAAATTATTAATTTTTAAACTTTCAGCGACAGTTTAAAAAATTTAAAAAAAGTCACTAATTATTAATTTTAGCGACAATATATAAAAATTGTGACAAAAAAGTCACTAATATTGTTTTGACATTTGGTGATTGATGAGAATAAATATATATGAAACCTTATTAAAAGTGACAAATGGATAAAAGTAAATGAAAATTCTTGAGTAAACAAGGTGTACGGTATGTCATTTATTTATGTATTTTGTGACTCAAGTTACATAGTTTTGTGAGAATTTACTACACGTTATATGGGTTAATTTACGCATATTTGTGTTGGGTTACGTGATTTTACGAAATGACTTGCATATTTTATGAAAATTTATGTTAATTATAATTTTTTAAATTTTTATGAATTAATTTATATAAATTTGTTTTTAAATTACATAATTTTACAACACAACTTACTAATGTTTATAAAAATTTACGGGAGTTGCATATAGTAGGCAGCCCTTATGGGTTCCACACCCAAACGCTTCCCAATTTTGAAAAAAATTCCAAAATAAGAAGTTGGTGTACATCATTGTTAAAGAAAATAAATGCATAAAACTTTCCCAAAATAACAAGGCGGTATATATATTTCATTAATAAAAGTTTGACAGGCAATCACATGTGTCCACTTGTTTGGTTAATAACAATGATAGAGATCACTAATTTTTGAGTTTTAAAAAGATTATTAATGACATGGTACTCAATAAAAAAAAGAAAAAAAATACAACACTAAGGTCAAAATATCAAATCATTTATGGTGAGGTCCACTACTATATCATTAATGGTAGCACTAATTAATGCTCTCACTCACTTTCCTACTTATTAATGAGGTATGCTGCAATCCAAAGACTGTGTCATGTGTCAGCACCTCCTTTACTTACTCCACACCTGTTTGTTTGTTTGTTTTCGTTAGTTACCTTCGTTCTTGACTTTGTTATCACTTCACATCATTCTACTTTATTTTTTAGAAAAAAAATTACAAAAATAATAAGTTATCAATTAATTTTTAAGTTTTAGGATAAATTATAAATATATCTTTAAAGTTTTATTAAAATATAAATCACTCTTTATGATTTTAAAAATTACATTTCATCACTTGAGATTTCTAATTTCATAATAAATTGTTCATTTTATTAATAAATCTTCAAGTCAATTAAAAGTTTTTAATGATATTAAAAATATGTTTTGATTAATAATTTAGGTAATTTTATTATTATATAGGAGAACAATTATAAATTTTATTTTTTCAGTTAATTCTGTTAAATAAAATTTTTTAATAAGAGGGTAGTTATAATTTTTCAAACCATAGGGGCTAATCTCTATTTTAACCAAATCTTAGGAGATGTATTTGTAATATATCCTTAGTTGTATTATAGAGTGATCATAGAGAGCTATAGAGTTGGGGTTCTAAACACAGCTTTAGTGATGTAGAAATTAAAAAAAAATAAATAAAAAAAAAAAAACCAAAACATTACATCTCATGGCTCCCACCATAAATTAGAGCTTTCTAGAGCTCACAAATTAGAGCTCTCAATTATTTTTGTTTATCAAGTTAAACCCCATTCATTTAAAGAAAAATTATGATTTTTTTTATTTTATTTTAAAAGTTTGATCATTATAACAAAATAAATTTAAAATTTTAATTTTATTAATTTAAATTTTAATCTTTTAATTTATTCTTAATCTAAATTATTCGCATATTTTTGTTAAGTAAAATTAATAAAAAAATAATATTTTATTTATTAAACTTAATAAAAAAAAGTATTTGAGACATTTCATAAATATATATTGAATTTAATGATTAATTTTTTTTAGATTGAAAATAAATAAAAAAATTAATTTAAATTAAAAATATTGAAAAATTTTAAAATTTATTTTATTGAAAGAGTGAAACTTATTTTTTTCCTTCTGTAATTTTTCCTTCATTTAACTAGTTAACAATTTCTACTCGCCGTGCATGTCCCCGTACAAAATCACATAAGATCCTCTCTTTATGTCTCTCTCCAATGTGGTGGGCACAGGCGCTCTTCCTCCACAAAAGCCACCAATTGGACAAAAATCACACATGTGGGCACTCTTCCTCCAGAAACGCCACCAAATCCCAATTTTAATAAAATGGGAAAATAAAATAAAAAATTATCCTTAATGATAATATATTTTTAAATTATTAAAACCATAACAAATTTAATACAATGTATAGACATTTGATAAGATTGGGATTGTAATACAATTTTACATGATTTTATGATTAAGATTGTAGTGATTTTAAAAATCCTAATTGAAGAACTTTGAAAAACTCAGGGGCATTGCACCTACCTAGCTTGTCTCTAAAGGTTGTTTTTGAGAAATTTGTTAAAAGTTGGTTTTTTGATTTTTAATTTTTTTTTATAAAAAAAACGTGTAAAAAAGTAAAAAGAATGATATAACCTAAAATAGATTAAAAACTGACTTTTAACTTTTTATGTTTTTTCAAAAAGAGGCCTCAATCCTTAGGTTTATTTTGGGAAGTGGGTTAAAAATTACTTTTTAACTTTTAACTCACTTCCCTCTCTCACAAAAAAATCAAAAATAACTTTTAACTATCTTTCCAAAACATCCATTAATGACATGTCGTTAACGAATTAATGTAGTGGGGGCACAAACCGTGTTTGATTGGACGGACTGAATAAAGGGAGATTAAAATCTATCGGACCTGAGTCATGGGACTGTGAATCTCTCGGACTATTTGATTGGATTAGATATGTATCATGTGTTTATTTTTTCATGGGATTAGATGTCTGGAAATGATTATTTTTAGTGAATCCAACGTTTGATTAGACGGATTGGATATGATAAATGAATAAAAGACTATTTTACCATTTTTTAATTATTTACTAAGTAATAGCAATATTAAACATATCTTAATATTTTAATTATTTTTAGCTAGATTAAATAAAAATTTATTTTATTTTATTTTTTACACAATTAAATAAATTTATTTTTTTTAAATTAAATAAATAAAATAAACAAAATATCAATAAAAATATATTTTATTTTTTAACTAAAATTTTAAATAAATTTGTTTTAAAAATAATAATAGTTAAACAATGAAATTAAATAAAACATCTATTAAGATTTAAATAATGAAATTAAATAAAATATAAAAAATTTAAAATAAAACATCAATAAAAAATTATTTTAAAAAATTAAATAAATAAAACATCAATAAAAAGTTAAATAAAATTATTTTATTTTTAAATTGAAACATTTAAATTTTATTGAATTTTACTAAATATAATACATATTTAAATAGTAGAGGGTTAAAATGGTCATTTTACCACCTAATCCCGACAGTAAATAACTCCCCAAAACTATCCCACACCTCTCCCCCCGGATAGTATAATCCCCCATATGGGGGATAAGGAGTCCGACCGGACTCCATGTCCGGCGGACTAAAAAAAAAAAACAAACGATGGACTACTCACTCTTTTGGATAAGCAATCCGAATAGTGAATAGTTCCCTCCTAATCCCCCCAATCAAACACACCCTTCGTGTGTTGCAATTATACATTGACATTACTTTGTACCTAATTTTTTATATTTAAATTTGGTTATTATTTTTTTTAATTTTTAAAATCAAATTTTGAATAAATTTAATTTTTTTTATTATTGTTTCAAAAGAATAAAATAATGTTACTTGCATAAAATGTACAAAAAATTTGTGTAGGATCCAAATTTATTTTTATTAAAATAAGAACCATACTTAAAAGTTATTTATTAGGGTTCTAAAAATATATTATGTCACGTGCCGACCAAAAATTGGAAAATTAGGGAATATGAGAACAATTTTTTATTTTATTATTTTTTAAAAAATATTTATTTATAAATCTCTCTACACCTATATTTCACTTAATTCAAATTATTATTTTTATATAAATAATTCCTATGATTGACTTATTATCAAAATATTCTTAATAATAATATTTAAATTGATAATGTCAATTTTTCGCTATGTGAATATTTACAATATGAAATATAAATATTCATATCATTAAATTTGCTAAACGTTTAACAAATATTTATAAAGATAAAATTATTCATAAAGCATAGAATTAAAATTTGGTGTATCAAATATTAAATAATAAAATTTATTATAAATTAATTAAAATATAAGTATTAAAAAATAATTTTCTAATAAATCTCCTCTCATCGGATGTCGCGAAGGGATAATCTGCCCTTTTTAAATAGATATAAAAATGTCAACACAGTCGCACGTTGGAAGTACCGTTAGAGCTTTTGTTTTGTTTTGTTTTTTTTTTTTTTTTGAGCAAATTACATATACCCCTCAAGGTTTAGTAAAATTACAGATATCTCCTTGAAGTTTGAGAAATTATAGATACCCCTGAAGGTTATATTTGCATAACAAATTAGGGGGCAAATTGTTATGAATTTGTTATGAAAATATAAACTTCAGGAGGGTATTTGTAATTTCTAAAATCTCAAGAGGTATCTGTAATTTAACTAAATCTTGAGGGAGGTATATGTAATTTGCCTTTTTTTTTTTTGTCGAAAGGTACACATTTTCCTATAAAAATCGTTATTAACCGAAAAAAAACAAACTTGACAGGCGCGGCATAGTGAGCTATGGGAAAAGAAAAATTAAGGTAGCGTTTGGTATAGTTTTAGAATCATGATTTGAAAATGGAGTTGTATTTTGAGTTTATGAGTTATTGAATCATGATTTGAAAAGAGAAATTTATTTGGTTATGAGTTTTGAAAAAAGTTTTCAAGTTTTGAAATGAGTTTTGAAACAAGAAAAGTTGTTTGGTTATGTTTTCAAAACTCAATTCAAAAGCTTATAACTCATAACCAAAAACACAATTCAAACTCTATTTAAAATTCTATTCAAAACTTATAATCAAACTCTTTTTAAAATTCAATTTTAAAAATAATTATTGAAAAAAATAATTTTTTTATTTAAAAAATTCAGAAAATTCCAAAAATATTTTTTGTTTAAAATACTAAAAAATATATATTATTTTTTATTAAAAAAAATATTCAGCTAGTGTTTTAAAATTACTTTTGATTGTATATTTGATTAACTATTTTTTTTAATTGTTCTATTTAAAAATGTTATTTTATTTTTTAAAAATTATTGTGACAAATTAATTTTTACTTTAAATTTTTTTGTTAATTTTAAATAAATGGCCAGATAATTTGTCATTTTGGTCTAAAATAAATAATTTATATATTTAAAAAATATCAAAAACAAATTTATTTATTTTTTTTCAAATAACAGGTGGCAATTGCAACAAAAAAAAAATACTATTCCGGTCAACTAGCCGGACATCCGAGTGGACGACCGGGTAGACCCAAAAATTCAAAAACTCTCTAGTTATCAAACATGTTTTCAAATGTGTTTTCAAATGTGATTTGGAATCATATTTTGAAAACTATAATCAAACAGAGGGTTAGAATATGAGGGTAGAATCATGATTCTAGAATAGAACCAAACAGAGCCTAAAGTGTTACTTGAAAGAATATTTTATATTATTTATCAATAAATTTTTATGATATAAAATAAGACAAAAAAATAAATAGATCAGGACATATCCATCAATAAATTCAAAATATTTTTATACAGTTTGAATGCTTTTTAATCATTTTTATTTTTTAAAATAGTTTTTTGTTTATTATTATATTTTCAATATTAGTAAATGCATTTGCTTCTATCGTGATAAATTTTATGTTGTCTTTTAAATATTAAAAAAAGAAAAAAGAAAATTTTAATATACACTTCCTTTTTAGGGGTGTACTATATGCATCCCTTGTTATGTCATTTTTTTTTTCTTTAATTATGATATCATTTTTTTCTTTAATTATGATATTATTTTAGTGATGACTCATAAAATGTTTAGTTATATCTCATGTTATGTTTAGTTATGACAAATTTTTTTTTTATAGTTATGACTCAAAAAATATGAAATTATGTAATTTTCTCCTTTAGTTATGGGGTGCATATGGCTCACTATTTGAAAGGTGTGTACCATAGTATTTCCCATAAAAAAGTACACTTATTGATTAGACTAATAATTAGCAAATCAGAGTATTTGACATAATAGTTGTGTAACATCTTACATGGTAACTGTATGAGTACGAAATAATCTTCTCGTATAATCTTGTTGATCAAGTTTGTGCTCCTCAAAACGTCATCGCTTTACTCCTTGAAAACACAAACATGAGCTAGCCGGCGGGTGTGTGCCGGATACCTCTCCGATGCTTAAGTCAGCAAAATGGACAAATAGACAAAAGCTCTGTGTATTCGAGAATCAGAGTTGTGATACCTGTACATAGGTCCTATTACGAGCTTTTATAGATTCTGCGTGGCACAATCCTAGTAGGACTCTTTATTTCTCAATGTCGAGTCCTCCTAGGAATCACATCTCTAAGAGATAATGCTTATCCCTTAACACCCTTCTCATTGTTTTAACTAAGTGAAATGGTTTTACCTTGGTAATATGACAAAACGATCGAGCTAACACTGCTATACTTAAGCTCGGCAAATTTAGCCGAGCTTCACCTAGCTCGGTCCCACCTTGCTCTTTCAATTCAGTCTTCCTGTACCTCGGTTTAGCTTACTCCAACCGGGCTATGTCAGTCATTTATGACTGAGCTAACTAGGCCCAATGGCGAAGCCCATTCTACTCAGCCCACAACTCGGCTCATTTCTGCCCGATCTTAGCTCGGCCCAGATTTACACATTTTACCCTCTCAATTGCTCCTTAATGCCATCTGCAACGCATGATTTGGGATTATTCTTCTCCAGCCGAGCTAGAAACATTCAAGCCAACCGTGCTTACATTCCACCGAACTACCGATAAATCCAGTCCATAAACGTCTTTTCAATTGCTCTGCATGTCTGAATCGTTTTCTATTCTCTTGGACACATGGCAAGCTCCCACTGGTCTAGTACAACTGTCACTGCTGCCTTTGTACTTCGAGATTTTGAACAGTCCCGCCCATTTTAGTGCTTTATACAAAAATCCTGCTTTTTCCAAATCAAACACTTCACTGTTCATCTTCTCTCACTTGCCTTTTGAATCTTCATTTTCACGTCCACAGTGCTTGAAAAGCTCGTGCTCTAGCCTGGCATCTTCACTGTTTTGATCTTCATCCTCTTAGTTCAAAACTGTAAGTGACTCACTCCTTTGTTTTTTATATTTATTTCGTGAGTATGTATAGCATAGATATGTATATATACATATATTTTTCTAAACACACTTCTGTAGTTTTGCACAAATGGGTAAGGACCACGAAAACTTGAAAACCACATCCCCAGACCATAATCACTATAGTTGAATCCTTAATCAATCTGGAATACGATCCTTTTGATCGAAAATAACACCATAACCGAACTAGGCCGAACTAGAAAACCTTACCCAATAACCGAACTTGAAAACTAGTGCTTTGACCGAGCTAATATCCTCAATGCTCAATAACCGAGCTAAAAACTCGCGAAATGATCGAGCTAAGGGTTGCAACACACTTAGCCGATCTAGAGTTTCTATTTATTTATTTCTTTTTTAGCCCGGTTCAGTTATCTGGGCATAACACTTTTTATCTCCACTTTGCAGACTTTGACTAGGTTGGCCAGGCACACCTTTGCACGCTCAACCGATATATTCAACGTCATCTCACCACCAGGATAGGCTACCGTGCTAACTTATAAACAAATTAAGTTAAATGGGTAAATATTAGTTCTTAGTAAACTCCCCTAGGGCCATCGCCGAATTCCGCAAGGATTACAACATTCTTGATGATGTCCATCTCTCACTAGCCGAATTAGATACCACACCCTGGGGAAAACTGGGCTTTGTTCCCTTTACCGTGATATCCATAGTAGAAACCAGTCTTCGATTTCCCGTTCAGCCTTTCCTTTGTGAATTCCTTAGGCAGACAAGACTCTGCCCCACTCAGCTCTCCACAAATTCATATAGAATAACAAATTACATCGCCGAGCTAAACCGCCGGCTTGGCCTCAACCTCAGTTTGGCCAAGCTATTCCATCAATACTCACTTGGCCAGAACGAGGACGGTTGGGTGTATTATTTAAGAATAAGAAGACGCCGAGAGAAAATAATTAAAAATACACCGGACAAAGACGTAAATGACGATGACTTCTTCTGGGTTTCTGGCAATTTTGAAGACCAGGAAGCCCAAATACTGGGCTACAACATAAATTGGAATAAGGGGATTGCTGGTAAGGATACCTCGGTTCTCTTTTTGTCTTGCTTTTCCAGGCCATAATCTTACACCGTGCTAACCGTTTTCTTTATCCTCCTTCTGTGCAGATCTAAACCAACTAAAGTCACAATACCAGTACCCCAACCTAGACGCTCTCCGCGCCGTGCTTTGATACCGTTACCGAAGTTAGGCTGAGCTTTTGAACTTTGAACCAACATATAGATACAGTGGTAGGAGGAAGACCAGAGTAACTGACTTCCTCCTCGAACCATCACCAGAATCGGATCCAACTCTTCCCCAAATCAACCTCATTCCCTTAACGGAGGAACAAGAGATAGCCAAGCGCCGAGCTGTTCAAGCACTGATCACCGAGACAACATCAGCTCCAGACGCGGGATCCAAACCCAGACAACACAAGCCGGTCAAACTATCGAGGCAATGGTGGCCCTCCCAACTTCCCGAGCCTCATCATCTTGGTCAAACAAGCGTGCGCACTCTGCTTCAACCGAGCCGCAACGACTGATTGATGAAGACGACAGCGTGTTTCAGGAAACAACGCGGCCAAGTCCTGAGCCAAGGCAATCAAACCGAGCTAGCCCTTCAGAGTGGGCTCCAAAAATAACCTATAAGAATCGAGCCATAACGAACACAAACTCAGTGGTGGCAGACAAAGACCACACACTAGCTTTCAACCTTGCTAAAAGCTTGTGTCTGCCACCAGACATGGAACACCATGATCATTTGACTGAGCTGAAGGCCATCCGTTCGGCCACCAAATTAATGGTTCTGGTAAGCGCTCTCTTTGTTTGATCTCCAATTTACTTCTATTCGCTCGGTTTTTGTCATCATCGCTATCTCTCATTTTGTAGGCCATGCAGAAGAACCATGTTTGCTTACAAGCGTGTGTTGGAGCTACGTAAGACAACACGGCTGGCCGTAGTAGAAGCCAACACCAAGACGGCTGAGCTGAACGAGACCAAACAAAAAATGACCAAGCTCGAATCTGAAATCGCCTGGCTTACCGAGCTGGTTAACTCAGCAGAAGCGGACAAGTAAAAGGCATTGGCCGAAAAGAAAGAACGCTATCTGCGTGAGTTGGCCAAGCTTGAGAAAAAAAAAGATGCCGAGATCGTTGAGCTGAAAAAGAGCACGGATGACGCTAAGGACCGCGGCTACAAAGAGGGTGAGGCCACATATGTCTTGTAGTGCGAGGCTACAAAAGACATTTTTTCAAATGTGGCTGGAAGGCTGCTGTTTCGAAGCTCAGTCTTGGCCTAGAAATCGAGATCTTTCAGAACCCTCCCTCTTACTTTATCCCAAGTTATATGGCGGATTATGCCAACGCCATCCAACAGAAGCTTCTCCAAGAGGGGGAGGATGAAGGATCACCTGATTCAAGCAACGCCCCAAATGCTAACAATGATCGCGGTCTTCCAACCGTTCAAACAGCTCGGGTGAAGCCATTGGTGCCAAGCACGGTTGTGCCTTTGACCGACGTACCTGTTGAAACTGGACTACCAAGTGGCGAAGCTCGGGTTGATCTGGATGTAGATTTTGACGACCTCTTGGCTTGATCTTGTTTTTCTTCTTTTGAACTTTTAGAAGAATTTGTAACCGGGTTTCCGCCCCTCCAATGTAATGATCACTTGAAATGGAATGAAATGTGCTTTTTCTTTGATTGTTTGTTCGGTTCACAACCTGTTTGTATTTGTCTTTCACCTTTAATTGGCATGTCTTGAACTTTTTGCTCGGTTGCGAAGTTTTTAATTTTTCATGGCTGAGATATTTATTTCGGTCCACGAGCACTGTGATCTGTTTACTACGTGTTATACCAGCCAACTTTCTCCAGCCGAGATCTTTATCTTGGCTGAAGAGAGCTAAATGTTGATTATTCCTACCAACCTTTTTCAGCCTAGATCCTTATCTCAGCTGAAGAAGAGCTAAAATCGTTGGTTATTCCTGCCAACCTTCTTCAGCCTAGATCCTTATCTCGGCTGAAGAGAGATAAATGTTGGTTATTCCTACTAACTTTCTTCAGTCTAGATCCTTATCTCGGCTGAAGGAGAGCTACATGTTGGTTATTCCTGCCAACCTTCTTCAGCCTAGATCCTTATCTCGGCTGAAGAAGAGTTAAAATCGTTGGTTATTCCTGCCAACCTTCTTCAGCCTAGATTCTTATCTCGGCTGAAAAGAGATAAATGTTGGTTGTTCCTACCAACCTTCTTCAGCCTAGATCCTTATCTCGGCTGAAGGAGAGCTACATGTTGGTTATTCTTGCCAATATTCTTCAGCCTAGATCCTTATCTCGACTGAATGAGAGCTACATGTTGGTTATTTTTGCCAACCTTCTTCAGCCTAGATCCTTATCTCGGTTGAAGAAAAGCTAAAATCGTTGGTTATTCCTGCCAACCTTTCTTTAGCCTAGATCCTTATCTCGGCTGAAGAGAATTCAATGTTTGGTTATTCCAGCCAACTTTGCTTCCATTGTCCCTAGTTGGTACTGACTAAGAACAACTTTTACAGTAGAAAGAATTATGCTGAAAAGGAAACTACTTGTTTTATTTGAAAAGAAAAATCACAAGTACTTTAATGGAAAACTAAAAATAAAATAATTTAAGATTGACAGTATTCCACGGTCTGGGAATAGCCTTGCTGTCTCCATCTTCCAAGTGATATGCCCATTTTCCTGCTAAACCAACCACTTTGTATGGCCCTTCTCAGTTAGGTCCTAACTTGCCGTCTCCAGGTACCAAAGTGTTGCCCATTACTTTGTGTAATACCCAATCCCCAATCTTGAATTGCCTCGGATGCACTGTTTTGTTATATTTTTTGGATAACTCCTACTGGTATGAGGCAATGTAAACTAGAGCTTTTTCTCCTCTTTTCTACAAGGTCGAGTTCTAAGGCTATGGCTTCTCCATTCAAGTCTGGTCAAAATTTTCACTTCTAATTGTGGGGAGGTCGACTTTCATAGGCCAACGAAAAAGGCGTTTCTTCAGTTGACCGCCGAGGTGTAGTACGGTAAGCCCATAAAACATGAGGAAGTTCCTCAGCCCACTTTCCTTTTACTCTTTCTAACCTTTTCTTTAAACCATCTAAGACGACTTTGTTTGAGGCTTCTGCCTGGCCATTCGCTTGAGGGTATACTGGTGTGGAGTTGTAGAATTCTATCTTGTATTCTTCGCAAAAGCCCCTAAAGATTTTGCCATCGAACTGAGTGCCATTGTCAGATATTAGAGCCTTGGGTATACCGAATCGAGTTATGATATTCTACCAGACGAACTTCTTTACATCTTTCTCCTTTATTGATGCGAATGCTTCAGCCTCCACCCACTTTGTGAAGTAGTCTGTTACTGCAAGAAAGAACTTTCTGTTGTTGGGTGCTGTTAGAAGTGGTCCTACTATGTCCAAACCCCAAATTGCGAAGGGTCATGGGCTAGTTAATGGTAGAAGCTCTTTAGCTGGTTGGTGTATCTGGTGTGCGAATTTCTGACATTTCTTACACCTTTTGACATACTTCTCATAATCTGCCTGCATATATGGCCACCAAAATCCTTGTGAGATTGCTCTGTAGGCCAATGATCTTCCTCCTTGGTGGCTTCTGCATACGCCTTTATGTATTTCGAACAAAAATGCATCAACCTTGCTAGGATAGACACATTTCAAGTAAGGTCCTGTGAAGGATTTTTTGTATAACTCCAGTGATGGAGAGAGCCAAAATTGCTGTGATTTTGCTCTAATTTTGTTGGCCTCTTTCTTTTCTTCAGGCAAGATGTTGTCTTTTAGGAACACTATGATAGGATCCATCCATGAAGGGCCTAGTTCGGCACAACATACCTCAACTACTTCAGGTTCTTCAATGCTTGGTCTGGGTAGGAAGTCGATCAATAATGGATGTGGGATAGATTTATCTGCCATTGAAGCGAAACCTGCCAGCTCGTCTGCTCTACTATTTTCTTCTCGGCCGATTTGCTTTATCCGAACTATTTCGAACTTCATGATCTCTTTTCTGACCAATTTCTGGTACTTAGCCATCCTCTCATCTTTTGCCTCGTAGTCACCTGAAATTTGGTTTACTACTAGTTGGGAGTCACTGTAAACCATTAGCTCGGTGGCCTTCATGAAAAATGCTGATTTTAGGCCTGTTAAAAGTGCTTCATACTCCGCCTCATTGTTTGATGGTGGAAAGCCAAGGTTGACTGCTTGTTCAATTGTTAGGCCATCTGGTGAGATGAGGACTACGCCAAGTCCTACACTGTGTCTATTGGATGCTCCATCCACGAAGAGCTTCCACATCTCTCCTACGAATAGCTTCCAGCAAGTAGAGGGATCAGATGATGTCTTGGGATCAAAAGTATTGCTAATATTTTCTTCCAAGTCTATGTCTGCTGTTGGGGTTTGATCTTCATTATCTGATTGCCCCAAGTTTTTACTTTTTGATGAGTCTACGCTGGGAACAGTGTGGTTTGCCCCCTCTCTCCTTTCCTCAATCCTGTGTGGCTTGCAATGTGGTTGGGCATCCTGTATTAGGGGCTGCGCAATTTCAACGGCACTTTCCCCCCTTACTTCGGTTGTGTCGGTTAAATCGATTGGGCAGATGTGATGGTTTCCTGGTGTGAACTCAGCCACAAAGTCTGCCAAAGCTTGGGCTTTTATTGCGGTTCTAGGTTGAAACTTGATATCGAACTGTCCCAATTCCACTGTCCACTTCAAGATTCGTCCAGAAAAGTCTGCCCTCTCAAACAAAGCTTTTAAGGGAAAAGCTGTTAAGACGATTATGGTGTGGGCATGGAAGTAATGTGACAACTTCCTTGAGGCCATCATCAAAGCTAAGGCCAGCTTTTCCAATGATAGGTACCTAATTTTCTGCGCCCAGCAAGGTTTTGCTAACATAAAAGATAGGCAGGTGTTGGATTCCTTCCGCTCTGACCAACACTGCGGTGACTGCGTGCTGTGAAATTGCTAAGTACAAAAAGAGCTCTTCTCCAGGTACTGGGGTTACCAGCAACGGAGGAGAGGTCATGTAGTTTTTCAAGCTCTTTAGGGCGCGGTCGTATTCTTCATCCCACTCAAATTTGGCCTTTAATACTTGGAAGAATGGTCAACATCTGTCTGATAACTGACTTATGAATCGGTTGAGTGTAGCTGCTAGGCCAGTGAGATGCTGTACCTCTTTAACTGTATTGGGCCTCTCAAGATCCTGGATTGCTTTGATCTGAGAGGGGTCTGCTTCTATACCTCGATTGGTCACTAGAAAGCCTAGGAATTTGCCTGATCCAACGCCGAATGCACACTTGGATGCATTTAGACGCAACTTATTCTTCTTCAGAATTTGGAACATTTCATCTAGGTCCTTGAGATGGTCCTTCTCATCTTTGCTTTTGACCACCATGTTATCTATGTAAGGCTCCATTGTTCTGCCTAACAACGGTTCAAACATTTTAGTGACCATCTGTTGGAATGTAGCTCCTGCGTTCTTTAGGCCAAAGGGCATGACCTTGTAACAATATAATTCTCTAGGTGTTGTAAATGCTTTGACCTCCTGATCTGATTCATACATAGCGATCTGATGGTAACCTCTATATGCATCAAGGAAGCTAAGTCGATTGTGTCCTGCTGTCAGGTCTACCAGTTGGTCTATCCATGGTAGGAGAAAACTATCCTTTGGGCATGCCTTGTTGACTGTTTTGTAATCCACGCAGACACGCCATTTTCGTTCTTCTTGGCACTACTACGGTATTGGAGATCCACTTGGGATAGTGCACTTCTCTGATGGCTCTTGTCTTAAGCAAGTTTTCCACTTCCTCCGCCACTATCTCTGCGTGGTGGAGTGCCGATCTGTGAGTTCATTGTACAATTGGTCTGACAGTTGGGTGGACATTAAGTTGGTGATAGATGAAGTTTGGGTCAATGTCAGGCATGTCGTATGGTGTCCAAGCAAACACTTCGATGTTAAAGGTTAAGAATTTCACGACCTCTATTCTCTCAGTGCTGGACAAAGACGAGCCGAGCAAAAAGAACTTTTCTGGGTTCTTTTTATCTATCCTTACCTTTACCAAGTCTTCAACTGCTTTCTGTTCAGCTGCCTTGCCAACATTCGCAAACAGTTCATTACTCTCTGGCTCTTCCACCAACTGTACATATCCTTTTGCAGCCCGGCTGCCATTTACTGTGACGAAACACTGTTTTGACATAATTTGATCTCCCAAGACCTCTTCAATTACTTCGGTTTCGTTAGGGAACCGCAATACTTGATGGTAGGTTGATGCTATCGATCACATGGCATGCAACCATGTTCTTCCTAGGATTATATTGTAAGTGGAAGGGACTTTCGACACCCAGAATTCCACCTGTTTTGTCATGGTTCCTGCCTTGACTGGGAGGATTATCTTGCCCACTGCCACTGGCCACTCTGACATTGAGTTGAATCCGACAAGGGGAGATGTCGCAGGTGCCAAGTCTTTGTCCTCAAATTTCAGCTGTTTGAAGGTCTCGTAGTACATTATCTCGCATGAGCTTCCTTGGTCAATCAGAATCCGCTTGATGTCGAAATCTTTGACGTGCAAAGTCACCACCAGTGCAACATTATGAGGGCAATGTAGCCTTGCTAGATCCTTGTCCGAGAAGGATATGACGTTCGTAGCCTCTGTTCTGCCCTTTTTGATGGGAGGCTGTGCACTTAATACCTCTCTCAAGTGTTCAGCCTTTTTGATCATCCCCCTGAGTTCACATACCCGCTCAGGTACGATGATCCCATGTATGACGTTGATTATGCCTTGGGGTGGACCGTCGACTGGCATCCTGTTCGGTTTGTTAATGTCCTGGGGGCTGGCTGTGTCCCTCATTCTATGTACTGGTCCAGGTGTCCAGCTGCCACTAACTCCTCCAAATGTTGCCTCAATGGCATGTAATTTTCATTGCGGTGCCCCTTTTCATCATGGAAGGTGTATCGGGACTTCTTGTCATAGCCTTTTTGTGCTTCTCCCAACTTGGCTGGCCGCTGAACGAAGGGTTCATTACGTTACGTATCTCACTGAGAATCTGATAGATAGGCTTATTGAATACTGTAGTAATGGCAGTGCGGACTCTAAGGTTCCTTTTTTCTGGGTCCTCTTTGTTGGCTCGCCTGCCGCTCCCATTCCTGCTTGGTTGTTCCACCGTGCTGACTTTTACTGTAGTCTTTTTATCTGGCATCGATGTTGCGCCAGTTTTTGCTTTAGCACGGGCGCTATCCTCCTCTACTCGGATATGTTGATGTACTCTCTCCATTAGGGCCTCCATCGTGAGGGTTGACATCATAGTAATTGAGTCCCTCAATTTGTTTTCGATTGATAGACCCTTTTTGTATTGTGCGATGGCGAGATTTGTAGGGCAGTCCCCAATCTGGTTGAAGGTCTCCCAATATCGACTGTTGTAAGACCTCAATGTCTCCTTTTTGCCCATGTCAATGAAGAGTAGTTGGTCGATCTCTACTGGTGTCTTGGTATTCATTTTGAATCTAGTTACGAACGCCTCTGCCAATTGTGCCCATGAGGCGATGCTGCCTTCTGGTAGCCTTTCGAACCTGCTCAGACCTAGGTCGCCAAGGCTGGATGGAAACAGAATATACATTAGGGCCTCGTTTCGCCGGTATATTGCCATAACCTGGCGAAAGTGGATTAAGTGCATGTAGGGGTTTGTCTTCCCCTCATAGGTAGTGAATTTGGACTGATGGAAGCTTGAAGGTAGTGGTGCGTTCTCAATTGCCGGAACGAACGGCGAGCTCTGTAACCTTGCTAAAACTTTGTCGGCTGGTTCGTAAGCAAGGCACGACATTGGCATTCCTACCTCAACACTCCCATGTGTCCTAGGGGCCAATCGCTGTAGGGCTGAAACTCTGCGAGGGTCGCGAGCCTTGGTGTCCTCATTCCATCGGGCCCTCTCCTCAAGTACCGTTTGTAAGTCCGCTGACCTAGGCAACTCTGTGTGCCTGGATGTCGTTTGGTGCATGTGCGAGGGCCAATAGTTACTTCCCTCTGTTTGTGACCTTTCAGTCCTCGTTCTCTTAGACCTGGAGTAACGAGTCCTGGAAGTCCTTGATTGAGTGTCGCCTATTCTAAGGCTCCTATTTTCTGCTTGCGATGGTGTGGTATGTCTGTTACGATCTTCCAAGTGGCGAGGGGCGCGTGTTGCCTTTGCGCCCCTCTCTTGTCGGCACCTTTTTTCCTTTTATCTAGCGCTTCATTGTCTCCATGTCTGCCGCCATCCTCCTAATTAACTCGCCTTGCTTCCTCACGCGATCCTCCAGAACTTGAGGATCTAACCTCCGCCTCTGTCTATCAGGACTTTGAGAGCGACGGGGACTAGTGCCCCATCTCTTCCTCGTGTCCCTCCGGGAGTTCCGTTACTGGGGTTCTAATTCTGCCATGGGTGGGACAGAGGGTAGACTTTTGCGTCTTGCACCCCCCTCTGGGGTTTGCCCATCAATAGCAGATTGCGGCAAGTCTTCGTTGTGCGCCATTGCTTTCAACTAGAGAGGAAAACTCGATCAAAAAGTTTTGTTCTTGGTGGAATTTCCACAGACGACGCCAATTGTACGAGCACGAAATAATCTTCTCGTATAATCCTATTGATCAAGTCTGCGCTCTTCCAAACGTCGTCGTTTTATTCCTTAAAAACACAAACGTAAGTTAGCCAGCGGGTGTGTGCCGGATACCTCTCAAATGCCTAAGTCAACAAAATGGATAAATAGACAAAAGCTCTGTGTATTCGAGAATCAGAGTTTTGATACCTATACATAGGCCCTATTACGAGCTTTTATAGATTTTGCGTGGCACAATCTTAGTAGGACTCT
This sequence comes from Camellia granthamiana, assembly GCA_036172215.1. Lineage (NCBI taxonomy): Eukaryota > Viridiplantae > Streptophyta > Magnoliopsida > Ericales > Theaceae > Camellia > Camellia granthamiana. Next base: position 26,467,575 of record CM069907.1, read on the forward strand.
TTATTCGTCAATGTAGAGTCCTCCTAGGAATGACATCTCTAAGAGATAATGCTTATCCCTTAACACCCTTCTCACTGCTTTAATCAAGTGAAATGGTTTTACCTCGGTAGTATGACAAAATGACCGACCTAACACTGTCATGCTTAAGCTCGGCAAATTTAGCCAAGCTTTACCTTGCTCGGTCCCACCTTGCTCTTCCAATTCAGTCTTCTTGTACCTCATTTTAGCTTACTCCAACCGGGCTATGTCAGTCATTTATGACCGAGCTAACTAGGCCCAATGGCGAAGCCCATTCTACTCAGCCCACAGCTCGGCTCACTTCTACCCGATCTTAGCTTGGCCCAGATTACACATTTTACCCTCTCAGTAAGAAAAAGAAGAAAAAAGAAAAAAGAAAAAAAGAGACTAATAATTATAAAATTAAAGTATTATCAATTTTAAAATTTTATTTGGTCCGTTATTTCAAAGATTTGGTGTGAATCAAATTTAAAGAATTCAAAGTTAATAAGCTCAACCATTTATTTGTAAGATTTTTCATATATATCATTCATATCACACAAAAAAATTATATCGATTCGATAACTGTAGCATATTCAATTTATCATGCTTTGTTATTCAAAAAAAAAATTATATTTATAAAAGCACATTTGTTATTCATTTTTTGGGATACAACTACAACAAATTAAATATATTATGATTATGTGATTGACTTAATTTTTGTGTATGGATAATATATGCAAAATACTTTATAAAATGAATTATTCGAATCATTAAAATGAGATTCATAATGATCCTCACTGAACTAAGACAACACTTTTCAATTCTTGTTTTGGATTGAAAGAAAACCCATCCCTTATTTTAATGGAGTTGGAGTCACTGTTGTGCGGCTCATGAGAATTATTTTGAATTTTATTTTAATAATCCAAACTGTTCAATTTTTAAATAATATTAAGTAGAACATATTTGTAAAAAAATCAAATTAATTGGATATCGATAAACCTTTCATCAACTCACATTTATATCCAGTTTAATACTTATATATTTATTTTTTTTAATATACAAATGTGAGTTCTGATCTTTATTTATATTATTTTAATAAATTCTAGGATGCGTATAATATGTATTTTTGATTATGATCTTTATAACTTTAGTTATTATCTATTATATTATTTTAATTATAATTAAAAAATTATTTAGTTATCTTAATTTTTTTTTTTATAATTATGACTCTTATAATAATTCTATAATATTGAGACATGTGATTTATAATAATCAAACCCATAAATTAGATAAGATACCTTTAAAAGTTGGGTACATAGTACTACCTTGGATAAATATTGAGAAATACACTATGGTAACTCAAATAATGAAACAGGAATAAGATAGATATCTATTCTTGAAACACGACACTGAGGAAGATAACGAATGGCTAACAGTAACAGTAACGGCCCACCTCTCACGTCCGCTTGGTTGCGATGAATGGAAGATACAAACAAACGTAATATTGAAAACTCCATGGTGTCAAGCCATAAATCACTCCGCCACTCATTCGGTCCCATTAACTCCCTATACTACCAAACTGACAATTGAATAAAGTAGAAAGTAATGATTGAGGTCTATAAAATTTTTACAAATGTGAATTTTGAATATGAAAATGCCTCATACACCCAGTGGGAGTCGACCTCCAGTGAGATGACACTCCATAATTGGACCAAAAAAAAATTGTTTTTTTTTTTTTTTTTTTTGAATTTCAGCCAGTGGGAGCGCGACACCTCATTGGGGGTGCGACCCCCACTGGGGGTATGCAGCAGTGTTGTTTTGAATAAAGTAGAAAGTAATGATTGAGATCTATAAAATTTTTACAAATGTGAATCATCTATGATATAAATCTCATTATATATATATATCTGCAGTGTTGGGTTTTCCAATGGGGTGACCCCCGCACCCCACCTCCACGTCGGGGACTGAAGGCAAGCCCATAAAAAATAAAAAAAAAATATTTGAGCCAATGAAAAGACAGTGGGGTGGTGAGCGTCACCTCCACTGCGGTTTGTACTCTTTTTCCTATATATATATATAAAAGGTTAAGATCACTTTAGGGTCATCTTCAAAGGAGATCTCAAATATTTTCTAAAAATAAAATAACATACAAGTTGATTTTTTAAATTGAATAATACATAATAGAGATAATTTATTAATAATTAATGAATATATGAGATAGAATATTATTTTAAATATTTTAATTGATTGACATATTATTGGATTTAAAAATTAAATTTTAACTTTTAGACTTGAATAACGTAGATAAATGAGAAATTCTAGAGTGTGTGTAATATGTATTTTTGATTATGATCTTTATGATATATTACTAGTTATTATATTATTTTAATTATGATTTGAGAATTATTTATTTACATCTTAATTTTTTTAATTAGGATTCTTATAATAATTCCATATAATATTGAGGCATGTTGTGATTATCAAACACATAAATTAATAGATACCTTTGAAAGTTGTGTACATAGCACTACCCTGGATAAATATTGGGAAAGTTGTGTACATAGCACTACCTTTGAAAGTTGTGTACATAGCAATACGTATGGTAACTCAAATAATGAAACATGAATGGATAGATATCTATTCTTGAAAAACAACACCGAAGAAGATTACTTACCCAAAAAAAACACTGAAGAAGATAACAAATGGCTAACAGTAAAAGTAACAGCCCACCTCTCACCCTCCTCTGTCTCCTTATCCTCTCCGCCACCGCCTACGGCCGCTTCATCACCAACCATTCATCTTCCGATCTCGTTTCCGATGGAGTCCACGACGGTTTCCGCGCTCCGCCGCTCCTCCTCCGCCTTAATCCGCTCCGTTCATCTGACTCGTGCGACCAGACCTACGGCTTCTTGCCCTGCACCACCACCGTACTCGGAAACGTCTTCCTCATTCTCGTCTATGGCTACCTAATGTTCCTCGCCGCCACCTACCTCTCCAGCGGCAGCGAACTCTTGCTGAAGATTCTAGGTCCCGGTATCATCGGCGGCCTCTTCCTTCCCATTCTCGGCGCTCTTCCCGATGCCATGCTTATTCTCGGTATTATTATTTGTCTTCGTTTCGATCTCCATTTTTACCTCTGTTTGGCTTCCTGGAAAATGAACGGAAAAAGAAAAAAAAAATATGTGAAATTCCTTGAATAACGTAAAAATGTTTGAAAACATAAAAACCGAGCTCACCTATAAGTTTGAGGGCTCCGTTTCGAAAGAGCTAGATTGGGCTTTTTTTTGGTTTATTTTAGTCACAAAAGATAAAATAGGCTATTTTAGCCACAAAAAATAAAATATCATATCTAATCTATAATCGTTACACTCTTCTCTCAAAAAAAAAAAAAAGCAAAAAAAGTCAAAAAGTCCTTCCCAAAACGAAGCTTTTTAGCCCAAGTTAAAATAACCAAAAAAGTCAAAAAAATCAAAAAGTCAACCCACTTCTCAAACCAACCCTAAGAAACCCTAAGAGGATGTAGTTAGTTATAAATTTTAATTTGTCTTGTTTAATAGTTTTATGTAGTTGCTCGCAGTAGTTCGGTTCTAGACGGGCCGATTTGGTGTTTGAACCCCGCCTGTATATGTGCAGGTATTAATAATTAATGAATTAAAACTTATAAAATTAAAATAAAAAACAAAATCAATTCCTAACATAAGCAAATTATTCAAAATCCTAAACTTTTAAATAAAATTATAAAATTAACATAAGCACGTCTTTCAAAATCCTAAACTAAATCATTAAAATCATTCACTACCCAACAATACAATTAAAGTAAAATCATTCAAAATCCTAAACTTACTTAAGAGTAATTCTTCATTAACTTTTATATTCATTTAAAATGCAATAATAAAATAACAATAAATTGTTATCAAATTTCATCCAATTCAAACCTATTAAATAAAATAAAAACTTTTCCAAACTCGCAAACTCATCATAAAATTTTTTTTTAAAAAAATGTCGAAGTGCGGGCGGGTTCTTGCAAGTGGGATAAAATTCGCAACCCGCAATAATGTCATATTTTAAACCGCATTTGCCCGTATTGTGTTTGCAAAAAAGCCCATTTATATGCGGATAGGTTTGGATTGAGCAGATTGTATAGTTCGAATAATCCTATGTCCAACCCTAACTTTATGCACACATGGTGTTTGTTGTTTTGCTTTTGTGTTCTATTTTACTGTTGAAAGTTCCTGATACTAGATTTAAAATTTTACCTGCCGTTTATTGAAAAATCATGAACCTTGTTTTAAATTTGTTGTGATTTGAATCGGATTTGTTTTCAATTTTTTGAAGAATATAGCTTGAACTTGCCTCATGGTTGTATGGGTTGACTTGCATGTTGTTGTTGTTGTTGTTTTTTTTTTTTTTTTTTTTTTTGTTTTTGAGCCCTGTGCATATAGAAATCTGAAAATTGAAAAACTTTATTCATACAAAAAACTTCGTAAAAATGATGTGTTCAATGGTGTTTTGTTTTGAAGTAAAAGGTCCACAATGAGCAAAAGAATTTTTTGTTTGTATAATTTATAGCATTACTCCTGGAAATTGAAGCATGGACATTTTTTCAATTGAACAGACATGAAGGTCTTGGGATGGCAATTAGATCATGTTAAAAAAAAAAAATTCTTTATTTTGTTTTGCCATTTGGTTTTATAGAAACCTTTCAAGTGGTGATGTTTAGCATGGTGAAATTGAGATGTTTACTAAATGAAAATTTATTTGAATTGTGTTTTATTCTTCTTTTTATTTTTCAACTTGTTTGTGGAAAGTATGATGTTTTTTTTTGGGTGACAGAACTTACAATTTTTCAAGGTGTCAATTGGTAATTATATTGATTTGGTTGCAAATAATTGCTTCAGTTCTCTTGTTAACAATTGTTTAAGCTATGAGATACAGGATTTGGAAAATTACTAATGGTAATTGTGGATCTCTTCAATGTATGAATATATATATGTTCATTTTTTGACCTAATAATTCTTCAAAATTTAAGTTCAATTGATCTTGATTAGGAGTTTATCGCTTCAAAATTAACTTTGTATTTTTAGTTTAATCATGCCGTTATTCTCCTTGTCATGGATTTAATAAGAAGGCAATGTTATATTTGGTGCATACCCAATGAAAAACAATTTTATTTAGATTTTATTGATTTTTTTCTTTATTGCAAATAAATGTGGTATTAGGAGCAAATGTCTTCTTTAATATCTTGTTTGAGTCTTGCCCAAAACTTTTTTCTTGCTTGTTCTTCATATGCATAACTTATTCATTTGCCTTGCATAATGTATTTCAATATCTCAATTTTGTTGAGGAAGTTTTATGATTCTCTCCAATTTAGAAAATTTGGCCTTCGGGTAAACTTTTTGTAACTAATTTTCTTTTGATGGATGAAATAAAGCCAAGCATTAGAATATGCGAGGTTTTAATTAGCTAATAAAGCTAGTTTGTGAACTTTAAATTAGTTATGTGGCATGAGAATACCATGGAAGGGAAAATCTAGATCGAGGATGCAGGTAGTAGATGATGTTGATGACTATGTTAGATATACAGCTGGTGTATCTTTTACAAATGGTGAGCCTTATTATGTTCTACTGGTATGGTATCACACACAATATGGGATTGTAAAACATGAATGCATAATTGCATGTTTTTTCCCGAGATGCTAGAGGGAGTAATCAATCTAAAGAGTATTCAAAGAGGAAACTTTCTGGAGCATTAGTTTGACTTCTTGGTTTTTCTATGAATTGTTTACCAATGTCTTGCATGTCGTCTCCAAATTAAAAATGAAGAAAAAATGTCAAGCGTGCATATAGTCTTCATGTCCAATGTTTCCTCAGGCTGATTGTAGTTTGGACTGACCAGTTGATTATGCAATGTCAAGTAAAGTTCATGTTTGCAGTAAGGCCTGCATTGCATTGTGTCTTTTCTGCTTCAAAGTTTCTTTGATTAAATCCAATATACATTATATGCTTTGTGATTGGTCTCTATAATGCTTCCATTCCAATCCGTTGTTTTTCTACAGTATCTGGACTCTCTGGAACTACAGAAACAGCTCAAAGTCAGGTCTCAGTTGGAATGGGCTTGCTAGCTGGGTCTACAGTCATGCTCCTAACTGTAATATGGGGAACTTGTGTTATTGTCGGCAAGTGTGACCTGCACGATTCAATTGCAATAGATGGAAAAGATACAAAGAAATTTAGCTTAACTGGTATGTCCATGGACTTTCTTGCTCATTTTTTCTTTTCCTATGCATGAAAATCATGTATTGTTTGAAGAAAAACTATTCTTTCTGACTTCGAATTGCCTATCTCTCTCTCTCTCTCTCTCTCTCTCTCTCTCGCGGTAGCCAAAAAATCGTGGGTGATTTTGGCACACCTAAAATGAAGTTATGGCACATGAATACATAAATTATGATTTTTTTTCATATCATCATCATACTTGTTGTTTTCCACTTATCCAAAAAATAAATAAATTTTTGTGCTTCTAGCTGTTTGCTTTTTATTTTGATTTATTTAGGGGACAGTTTACAGTTGGATGCCATAATCATAGTACTTTCTATTGTGATAAGAGTATCAGTGATAATCAAATGCATGTTTAACTTTGTACGCCTCATTGACTTGTTTATTTTCTTGGATTGTTGCCGTCCCAGTTAGAAAATATTTAAGTATAGAATGTTTGACCAATGATTCTTGATGGATTACATAATCCACATAAATTACTCTCATCTTTGCAGGTTCTGCTGTCACTACTGACATCTGGACTAGCTATGCTGCAACAATCATGGCTATATCTGTAATACCATTTCTTGTTGTCCAGATACCACAAGTTATGAATTCAACTTCAGGAAGACACTTGGCAGTCTTGATTGCACTTATTGTCTCTGTCTGTATGCTGATTTCATATTGTCTTTATCAGGTAAAATATATTTTCTATGCAGCATTGATCTTTCTGCCGTATGCAGTATGCCCAATATTTTTTGTTCATTTATTTATTTTGTCGTGAATAAATTGAAACAATACATCGATACAAAAAAGTTAGGTTAAGGCATTTATTTGTGCAACTCATGTCTGAAACATAAATATTGCAACTATGTTTAACTTTATTGTGTACATATATCATGAACAAATTTGAACAATACAAGAATACAACAGCAGTTGATAATGAAAACATGTTATAGCTATTACATGGACTCGGAAGTGAGTATTGGGTGTGAACTGGTCCAGTTAAGGAGAAGCCATTTCCTTATTTTGTTACTATCAAATTCAAGTTTTTTCTTCTCCAAACATTGTTTAAAATTTAGAGGATCTAAGTACCTAATTTGGTTAGGGTGATGGATACATATTTCATGCCCTTACCCTTGTCATAACGCGAATCCAACAAGGAGAATTGAAGAGTCACATGTAATGCTGCCTTTCATACTTCATCAAGAAAATGTAATGTTGGGTAATGCTAATGCCTTGTTTTTTGCCTCTCCCTTGTCTTGTTGCGAGCAAAACCTCTTGTTAATTAAGTCATCAGAAAGTGTATAGATTACATTTGGTGTTTTAATTTCCCTGCTTTCCTCTTCCGAAAAAAGTGGAAACCTTGTTATCAAAGGCCATATTATCTCACCTGTCACCTGAACTTTAATCGCCAAGGTATGGTGAACTTTATTTGTCGTGCTGAATAGTGGGTTCCATCCCTGCTTGTAGTTAGCTGGTTAAATTTGTTCCCTGTTAATTGAATTGGGGTTTTCCCTATCTGTGCTTAACTTTCCTTCTCTATATATAGGTTTTTCAGCCATGGATCCAGAGGAGAAGACTTGCTTATGTAAAGCATAAGCATGTAATATCAGGGTTTCTGAAATATCTAAAGATGCGTGCACTGGGAAGGTTCATCAAGGACAATGGCGAGCTTAATACTGAAATTGTAGAAAAGTTGGTTTTCTTTTATACTTCCCACTGAAGATTCTGGTTGCAGACTCACAAATTTTAGACGTGGACTCGCATATATTCTGACTTTTAAATGGATTTTTGGCAGGCTATTTCACACAATTGATGGGGATAAGGATGGATTTATTTCAGAACCTGAATTGAAAGCTTTGATGGTAGGGATGCGGCTTGATGAGATTAACTTTGATCAGATTAACTTGACTGAGGATGATGCTGTGAAGAAAGTGATGAATGCTTTTGATACTTCTAATGATTATAAAATTAATTTGCACGAGTTCACCAATGGAATCTCAAAATGGCTTGACGAGGCGAAGCAGGCTGGAGCTCCTTCTCGTGAGGCTGGCCCTGCCACGATGAAATATCTTGATGACTGGCACAAGGTATTTCATGCCTTGTTGAATTTCTCTAGCTTTTAGTACTGCTCTCAGATTATGATATCATTAATGTTCATGCATTTACAGCAAACAAAGAGAGAACACTATCTTTTGGGGGATCAAAGTGGGGATCAAAGTGTGGATCAAAGTGACGAAGTCTTAGAGGCTGTTGAAAATCCCAAGTGGACCTCTCTTAAAGCAGTGTTAATGTTGGTGGTGGGGACTGTCATCGCAGCTGCATTTGCTGATCCTTTGGTAGATGCTGTTGATAATTTCTCCGATGCCACAAGCATTCCATCTTTCTTCATCTCATTTATTGCGCTGCCTTTGGCTACTAACTCTAGTGAGGCAGTATCGGCTATTATCTTTGCTAGCCGGAAAAGGATGAGATCAGCCTCATTAACATTTTCCGAGGTTCGTTTTCCCTTTTTTATTTGTATTCCATCAGTGGCAGCAGTACATTAGGGGAAGGGTATTCAATTGAATACTCTGACTATGTTTTTATTTGTGTATATATATGTAATAGCCTACTCCTTAGAATTTGAACACCCAAGTTTACATATTTTGAATATCTATACCAAAAATCTTAAACAACAAACTCACTCACTTCAAACTTTGCACACCCACCCACAACATACTCACAATCTCTTTTAATTCTGGATGTAATACCCCCATCAGAACCACTACGTATCTAGAAAAAGTGTCTAGAAAGTGAAGTAAATGAAATAAATTTGAAGTTGGGTGGTGTGGGACACATCCAAATTGCACCCAGTCTATACACTTCATTTTTTTAGTTTTTTTTTTTTTTTTGATGTAGTAATAGTGTACCCTCATATGAAAACCAAAAAAGCTACTTTCATATAAAATAAAATGGAAAAACCCGAAAGATAGCTCATTTGGTAAATGTGGCTTATGTTGTACTAAGATATTGAAATTGAGAAAAACTGCCTTCAAGCTTCATCAAAACTAGGTTGAAGTTGTGTGAGTCTTTGAAAACAATTGAAAATTCATATATTAGTATTTGTTTTAGATTGAAACAATTGTATAAATATATCTTAATTGTTTTGTGTTTTTGATTTAAGAGTTTAAATTAGATGATTTATTGGAAGTGAATGATAGATATAGATAAAAATTTTATAAATTTAATTGAAGTTGTTGAATACCCTGACCTGAGTTTTTTCTGTTGTAGTTATATGGGGCAGTAACCATGAACAACGTCCTTTGCTTGTCAGTTTTCTTAGCTCTGGTTTATGTCCGAGGATTGACATGGGACTTCTCAGCGGAAGTTCTGGTTATTCTAGTTGTTTGCCTCGTGATGGGTGCATTTGCTAGCGTCCGAACCACCTTCCCTCTTTGGACAGCTTTAGTGGCCTTCTTCCTCTATCCGTTCTCCCTGGCACTCGTGTATGTTCTTGACTATGTTCTTGGCTGGTCATAGAGGGATTCATAGAGGTTGGTACTTTCTGGTGATTGACTAATCAATCGCGGTTTCTTACCCTTTTTTGTTTTTTTTTGTTAGTTTGTAAATCTGAGAACTATGGCATGGCTATTTTTCGGGATATATAGAAAGCCATGATGATGTTGCATTCCATCTTGTGTATCATTTGCGTGCAAGCTTGATATTGTAGTCTGTATGTTATTTGTGTCTCTGTTGAATTTTAATTGGATATTTTGATTATGAATTGAGTTATGTCAACAGCTTATGAACCATGACCTGATTTCTTAAGGCTGTGTTTGGTTCATGAATTTGTGTAGGGATTTAAAAAGGAAAATAAAAAAAGTGTGAAAAGTGTGTAAAAAACCCTTGAACTAAACACAGCATGTGTGATTGAAAGAAAAAAAACAAAAAAGGTAAATTGAATTTCTTAAGCCAAATTCTTGGTTTTTTTATTTTTTATTTTTTTTCTTTCTTTATGGAGCTCCTCAGCTTCCAAAAAAACCTATATGGACATATTTTATTTTAAAGTTAAAAGAATTAAGATTATTTTTTTTAAAACAAAAAACTTGAAGGATTAGTAATTTGACATTTCTAAAAATAAACATTAGTCCAATAAGCAAATTCCTTTTTTAGTTCAATTTGTTTGTTTGTTTGTTTTTTGGTTTTTTTTTTTTTTTTTGTATAATTATATATTTTGACAAAACCTCTTAATATGGGTCCTACATAAACAAAGAAAAAAAAAATTAAATAAATAAATAATTGACACCTTGCTAATGTCAAATCAACTCTGATTGGTAGCTTGAAAAAGGCGTGGCTCGAATGGCCTGACACCAAAATGATGTCGTTTTGGTGTTTTTTTTTCTTCTTTCCGTCGTGTTTTTCTGAAGACGAAGAAGAAGAAGAAAAAGAAGAAGAGAAGAAGGAGAAGGAGAAGAAGAAGAAGCTGGGTTTCATCAACATTAACAACCATCATCATCATCATCAACAAATTTTTTTTTTTTGAAATCAGAGTTTGAAATCACCATCTTCATCAACATCTTCAGATCTAGATCAACATCATCATCATCTCTAGATCTTCATTATCTTCATCATCATCAACAAAAAAAAAAAAAATCATCATCTTCTTCAACAAAAAAAAAAATTTCCTCCTCTCCCTCTGTTCTCAAAAATTCATCAGCCTAAGCCTGAGACTGGATCTTCATCATCTTCCAGTAGATCTGAAAGAGACGGAGTCAACATCAACAACCATCATCATCATCATCAACAAATTTTTTATTTTTTTTTTGAAATCAGAGTATGAAATCAACATCTTCATCAGCATCTTCAGATCTAGATCAACATCATCATCATCTCCAGATCTTCATCATCATGAACAAAAAAAAAAAATTCCCCCTCTTCCTCTGTTCTCGAAAATTCATTATCTGCTTCATAGCTTGAGACTGGATCTTCATCATCTTCCAGTAGATCTGGAAGAGACAGAGTCGCAGAGCTCATCATCTTCTCTCAGAGCTCTTCCTCTTCTCTTCTCTTTTCTCTCTTCTCTCTCTCTCCCCTCGTCTCTTCCTTCTGTATTCACGAAAAAGAAAAAAAAAAAAAAAAATACAAAACGACGTCGTTTTTATATATTCGAGCCAAGTTCGAGCCACCATTTTCGAGCAATGGATCATTTTTCATGTCAAATATGACATACATAGGGCAATGCGAAATACTACTTAGATAAATGACAATTTTTTTTTTTTTTTTTTAGAAATATTAAATATTACATGGTAAGTTGTGACATAGGATTTGATGGAAATGCTCTTAAGTTGCTTTTTGGTTAAATCACCTCTAACTATCATAGACTCGATCAGGCCATGTAAGCCGTTGGACAACTCAATGACTAAAGAGAAAGCTAAACCATTGTATGGTAAAAACAAGAAATTTAAAAATAATTCCCATTCCACCCACATGAATTTTGTTAATATTAGCACCCAAATATATATACATACATATATAAAGAGTAATGATATACAAATAAATTTTGTATATTTTTTTTTATTAATTAGTGTGACATTTAGAGCATCAGCATCAGCTTCTTCAAAATAACAAAAAGTTAAAATATAGCTAATAAATCATCAAATTATCCCTCCATCAGTCTCAACAATTTTTTTTGTAAATTAACATTTTGTTAAATTTGCTACAGTACCTCAACAACTTTGTTGAGGCACTATTTATTTGTTACATTATTTTTTATTATATTTTCTAGAGCAAAACTGGGCCAAAATCTTTAAACCGGATGTTCTCCCAGACATCCCACCAGATGTCTCGTGAGTGCCTGTAGTAGAAGAAGGGAAAATGCTGAAAATTAGTCTAACCAGTTGACCGGCCAGTCAACCGGTCAACAGCAATTTTATTTTATTTTATTTTTTTTTGCATTTTTTAAGAATTATTTGGGTGATACCTCATCAATTTAATAAAAAATGAAAGAATAAAAAATACAATAACAAAATAATATTTTAATAGGATTGAATTAGAATAGAGAGATGCAGTGGATGACTAGCTAAAATAACGACTAAAAATTTAAAGAGGCTAGTGCAGATGCCCTTACAATAGTATTATAGTGAATCATGTTTCAAGGATCAATGTTTTGTTAGTGTATGACACATTAATTAACCAAAAAAAAATTGAAAATATTATAAAATTTATATAGCAGTTTATTATCTAAATCCTTATAGGGATCCAGCCATTCATGATGTAAGCGTGGTATCCTTCCCCTATCAAACGAATCTCTCACAATAAGCCATAGCTCTCATCACTCATCCGCTAGTGTGATCAGATTCCCAAAATCCACATGCAAAAACTTTTTACCAATCAAAGGGTGTGCTTGATTCATCCACCAACCAAACAAAATGAAACAGCAAACCTAACAAACCCAAATATTGCACAACCAACGATGCAACAGACACATAATTTTTATATAAATTGTGCATAGAATGTTGTGTGGTTAGGGTTACAAGACAGCATACAAGTTACTTGAGCTTGACTTGTTAAATGTTTGTTAAAAATTAACCTATGTAAACAAGTCAAGTCAAATTTAAACACATTCTAAAATTTGTGGTGAATTTCCAAGTCAAGTTTGAAAAATTTGCTACTCGGCTCGACTCAATCATATGCATTATAAAAAATCAAGCTGTCTAAGTTGGCTCGCAATAAGCTCAATTAAAACTCATTTAAGATTAACTTGAAAGAATTGAACACATTTTGAAATTTATTAAGTTTTCAAGCCATGTTGAACAAGAAGCTACTACTAAACTCGATTCATTTACAACCTATGTGTCCCTAATATATGCGTTGTCAACACATCTTGGCAGCTAAATCAGCTTACTGTCATGACGACAACATCATTTTGTGCACCAGAGTGTGCACAAATCAGTATCTACAACATTATCTCTTCACAACCAAACTTCCTTGCATTAAATTTGTAACCCGCAAAATAAAAACAAGTCAATTGCATCTCTCCCCACTGTCATCTTCATACTTCATGCTTACATAATGGGATATCCATATTCATATCTCTACTTTTACCCATAAAAAAAAGACTAGATGAAAAAGAATATAAAAGAAAAAACCCGCATCCTAGCATGTTTGAGAGAAAAAGCTACAGCCTGCCAAAACATCACAAACAATCATTCTTGGAGGAAAACAACTTGGCCTGCCAAAACATGAAGAAATGAACTAACCCTCCTACAACTTCAGATGGAGGTCAAGTTTTTCACCAACCTCACCATTGCAGCCGCTAACGGTGGTTGTTGCTTGGTCAATCCATGCCTTTGCCGGAGGAAAGAAGCTGTATAAAGGCTGTTTTTGGGGCCCAGGATGGTGAATTGGGTCTTCAGCACTTCCCTGAAAAATATAATGCAAGCGAACTATTAGATGATGCGATTGGAATGAAATCAGGAATCCAAAAAATTGATAATGGATTTTTGTTGTTTAATCTCACCTGATGTGGTAGAAATTGAAGTTCTGATAATTCTCTGGTATATGGGGTTTGATACAATGAAGGGTGCTTATACTTTGAACTAGATTGGGGCAAAGCTGTTGGAGGAGAAGCCAATGTGAGAAAATCTCCATTTAAATTGCCATTCTCTTTTACGACTTTCTTTGGATTCAGCTCACACAAGACTGTTGAGCTCGAAGGGCCTTCTCTAAAGAGGATGCTAATTCAATGTCAGTATACAAGAATAACACAACCACAACCACATTATGTATATATAACAAATCATCAAAAGAAAGCTGACCTGAAAATTGGATTGTTGGGTTCGATATTAACTGTGCCTCCATTGCCACATGAAGCTGATTCATCTGATCTAGTGATGGGAGGAACAAAGATGGGTGGAAATTTGCAAGGGAAAGAGGGGCCTGGTGGATTGTCTGGAGGGAAAGGATATGGCCTCTTCATTCCAACCATCTAAATTACATTATATAAAATAAATAATAAAAAAAACCCATAAATATTGATGAAGCAATTTCCATTAAATGTCATTAAGAAAAATAATAGAAATGAAATATGTAAGAATCCCATACTAGAATAAAGAAAACGCTAAGCTTATAGAATTATTATACAGAATAATGTGACAAAGGCAATTATCAATCAACCTTTTGTTTTCCAATGAATGGACGTAAATAGGTCCAATCATTCTATATAAAATTTCTACATATAAATCCTATCAATTCCATTGTTTTCGTATGAGTTTTTACTTATAACATGAGAAAATAAAAATAAAAAAGGAACATATAAAAGATCCATATTTCCAATGTCTTGATTTTGATGAGAAAAACAAATTCTAGCTCTTTCCAATAAAACATCTATCAAATTGTGAACTACAGAAATTAATGATTTTAACAGTCACCTTAATAAATAGAACTTGCTCTAGTGAATCTCAACCAAGCGCAGGAAAAATAGTGGCACACAGGCTGAGAAAATGAAAGGAAGTTGAGCATTACCTTCTCTTCCTCATGCCACAAAGGTGTGTAGTTGTTGCCATAAAAGCTTTGGTTTGAAGGGGGCTCCATCTGATGATAATTGATCTCAGATGATGATGAAGTACCTGATGAGACATTCACCTACAATTTTCACAAATTCAATTAGTCCTTCTTCAATTCTCACAAACCCCAAAATTCAAATTCCAAATCATGAAAAACCCATTAAGAACACATTAAAAAAACATGGACTCATTAATATTACTAACCATTGATGAAGAAGAAGGTTGCTGCTGGAATTGCAGTGTCCTCTGTATTATATTAGGGGGAGGCCAAATGGGGTTAGATTCATAGGGTAAATTCAAGTTAGACCGAAATGCGAATCCATTGTGATCCAACCTATTGTTCTCCCCTTCAAGATTGTACTCACCATTCCACAACTTAGGCCAATTACCCTGCCCCAAACCCGAAACATTTGATGGTTTCGACAATGGTAAGTAATTCGGATGCAAAACATCAACATTGGGGATCGAAGGCGCTGGTCTAAATATCAAATTTGGCGAAGAAAGATCAGTTTGCGAAGGGTTATGCCTAAAATTGGAAGTACGTTGAGCTTGAACAGCTAAACATGAAGAATTAATTGGTGATACAAGTGAATTGGATAGTAAAAGAGCATCTTTCTTTTGTTGTTCCTCTAATCTAATCTTCTCAAGCTGAGCAACACCTAGTCCTCTTTGTGGGACTTTTTTTTGCTTCAACTTTTTTGAAGATCTGTTTCCACCACCACCACTGCTACTATTGCTACACCTGTGGTTATGTTCTTCTTGAGCCATTTTTGGTCTCAGCCATCTAATTACAAACACATAATGGGCAATCTTAAATAGGGAAAAACCCAAAATGGTGGAGTTATGTACAGAAACAGATCCACCAAATCAATACAATTCTGAGAGGAACCATAAATCTCCACAGATTACACAAAATCTCGGAGGTGATGGAGTCGAGATCGGCAACTTTAATTCAGCAAAGATTGTGTTTTGTGTATATAGAGAGAAAGTGTATCTGTGAGCTTCGGATTTTACTCAAAACCATTTGTTTGTCCGAGAAACAGACAGAAAATAAAGAAAAAGAAAAACCCATATTCGAAATTCAAATTTTTTTTAAAATGAGAAAATTTAAAGTAACCGTTTTCAATACTTTGCTTTCTCTCTCATTTCTCGCCCAAATCCTCGCTCCACTCCTTTCCTTACTAGACTCGGAGGTGATGGAGTCAAGATCGGCAACTTTAATTCAGCAAAGATTGTGTTTTGTGTATATAGAGAGAAAGTGTATCTGTGAGCTTCGGATTTTACTCAAAACCCAGTTGTTTGTTTGTCCGAGAAACAGACAGAAAATAAAGAAAAAGAAAAACCCATATTCAAAATTCAATTTTTTTTTAAAATGAGAAAATCTAAAGCAACCGTTTTCAATACTTTGCTTTCTCTCTGATTTCTTGCCCAAATCCTCGCTCCACTCCTTTCCTTACTAGACTGACTCTCAAGAACACTCTTTCTATCTCTCTATATCATGGTCTCTCTCTCTCTCCCCAGCATTGCAATGGAGTGTCATGTTTTGCACAGCTTTAGGACCAAGTTTGGGGGCCCCCCTCTAAATTAGTCCTATGTAGTAATTCACCAACTGAAAGCCACCCTTTTATGTTTCCATCTGTGATTCATAGGAAATAAAATAAAAAATAAAAAATAATTTGGGATAAAGAGAAAATTTAAAGAATATTAAATTTTAAAAAAAATAAAAAAAATAAAATTTTAATCTTGGAATCTGACCCATACAACAAAATAAAATTTTAATTTTGTTAATTTGAATATTAAATTTTTAATTTGAATCATTTGTCTATTTTCATTAAGTAAAATCAAGAAAAAAAAAAAAACACTGTGTTTGATTTCAATTTTCTGGATTCAATTTTTTAGAAATTGAGTTTTTTTTTTTTGTATTTTTTTGTTTTTAGTGAATATTTTTAAAATTTTAAGCAATTTTTTTACCTTTTTAGATGTATTTAAAAAGTAAAATATTTTTAAAAAATATTTTAAAAAACAATAAATATACAAGAATACGAAAATATACTGAATTTTTATTTTTATTTTTTGTATTTTTGATATTTAGTGAATTTTTTTTAAAAAAATTTACACATATTATACTTTTTAAATATATTTGTGCCAGGTATATCTAAAAATTTAAAAATTGCTTAAAAAAAAATCAATTTTCAGTGAAAACAAAAAAAAAATAGAAAACAAAATTTTTTAATTTTCTAAAAAGTGAATCATGAAAACCAAACCAAACAAACTGAATATTATTGTAGTCATTAAACTTAATGTAAATATACATAAAATATCTAAAATACTCATTTTCATTGAGCTTAATGACTAAAATACTTATTTTTCATTGATTTTATTTAATGAAAATAGGCAAATAGTTCAGATTAAAAACAAATTAAATGTTTAGGATTCAAATTAACAAAATTAAAAACTCTAGATTTATTTTGTTACAATGGTCAAACACTAATTTTTTTTTTGGTTATTTTCCCATTTTAATTTTTCAATTTTTTAAATTTAAATTTAAAAATTTTAAAATAATATCAATTTTAACAATTTGTTTTTAATAATTAGTTATAACCAACGGAGATTGACAGTTTAGACCCTTTATCCATCACTACCATTTTTTTTTTGGAAAATGTTTGAGGGCCCGAAATACTGTTGGCTCGAATGCCCCGAATGCCCAAAACGACGTCGTTTTGGGCATTCCGTTTTTTTTTTTTTTTTTTTTTTTTTTTTTTTTTTTTTTCCGCCATTGTTGACCTCTGCAACTCTGAGTTGCAGTGGAAGAAGGAGAGAAAGAGAAGGAGAGGGAGAGGGAGAGGGAGAGGGAGAGGGAGAGAAAGAGAGAGAGGTCGCGTCGGCCTCCACCGATTGCGTCGCCGTCCTCCTCCTCCGATCGTGCCGATCGTCGGCCTCTGCCGATCGCGTCGCCGTCCTCCTCCTCCGATCGTGTCGATCGCCGCCGATCGCGTCGGCCTCCGCCGATCGCGTCCTCTTCCTCCATTTTTTAGGCCCCCTCCAGTCCTTCCCCCTCCCCCTCCCCCCTTCGTCTTCCTCCCTCCTTTCTTCTGCAGAAAAGAAAAAAAAATAAAAAAAATTTGGGGCATTCGGGCACCCGTTTTCGGGCCCTGTAGCACCACTGTTTTTTTTGGGGGTCAATTCACTGCCATCACTCCACCGCTACTCTCCCTTGCCAATTCATCGCCAACCCTTCCATTCCTTTCTCAGCTCATAGCCCAAGAATTGGGATTCCTGCTGTGAGACTCATTGGGGCGTGTCTGGAATCTTTTTGATAATCTGAATTGTTCATATTATAAGGTTAGTCGAATAGATCAATCATGCAAAAAATTAAGTAAATTTGACATTTGTAACCTCATAACAAGAGCACATTTGTTTTTCAAAAAATAAACGATTAATATAATTTTAATAATTTTTTTAAAACAATTAGGACTTGATCATGGGGTTACTGATGTCCGATTAACTTAATTTTTTAAAATGATATACTCGACAAACTTTACAAAATGAATAGTTCAGATTATCAAAATGTAATAAAAAAATGCCTCTACGAAACCTCACAACAAGGGCTGTTGTGCCATAAGGCACGACAGTAACCATCCGTCCATAGCGATTGCCGTTATTTAACACCACTAATAAAAAAAATAATTCAATTACCTAAATTGCTTATATTTTGTTAGTTTTAACTAACATATTATTTGAATTGATACAATTTAAAAAATTGACGAAAATTAGTAATGATAATGAAAAAAAAAAAATCACTTTGTTACATCACAAATTGTACTAATATTTCAATGGTTTGTAATTTCTACTTTCCTTTTCTGTTGGGGAAAGAAAAAATACAGCTGGGATTGTGCAAATCTCCTTATTTATTTTTATTTATTTATTTATTTTTTTACATAAATAAGTATAAATACATGTATGTAGTATAGTCCAAAATTAACAGTTTTTTTTTTTTTTCTTTTTTAAACCTTCCAAAATTAAAATGTTTTGTGGTCATTAATATTGGCTTAAGTGGCCCAAGTTGGCTTGGTTTGTGTTCACTCGATTATTTGACTATTTTCCCAATTTGGGCGAATAAGCATGGGTCCACAGTTACACTGTAGTTTTTATTTGAATCATCATATTAATACAAAAACATTGGAATATATACCTTCTCATATTCCATGTCATAAGCTATGCCAGTTGTCAAGGTGATTAAAGACTCAAAAAAAAAAAAAAAAAAAAAATTGAAATTTTGCTTCAATAATACATTGCCATAGAGGTTGTGACCTAGCCAGCATTGTCACATTGGTTCAAGTTACAATAATCAATCTTTCTAAAAACTAGAATAATAGCTAGGAACGTTTAACATTATGCATTAGATCCGACCTTAGATGCATTGTTGTCATGATAGTAGCAATAATTAATGATTCTATATTTCAAAATTTTCATTTCTTTTGTCTTAAATACTTTTTAATTGTATGATATGATGAGTATCTTCAAATACGAAAATCTCGAACCACAATCATATAATTAAAAATATATTAAGATAAAAGAAAGGACATAAATTTTTGAAATAGTAACCTTAAAACTTACTTGGTTGGCCTAACTTTTTGTATGCTTGATTTACTAATTAATAAACTTAGTTGGCTGCAAATTCTCATTATAGTCTTGACTTAAGGTGTCAAGAATTTTACACCCTTTGTTGCCAATAATGGTGCATTTAGATTGCTTGGTAAAACTCTCATTCTTGGTATTGTTAGTGCAATTATTTCATTATTTGCAAGTATATCCCTAAAGTGGCATATGTGTCACATGTTTATTTTATTTATATATTTATTATATATATTCTAATTAGTAAAGAATTATGTAACTAACGTGAAACATGTCTACTATCCCATAAAGTAGTTTCATGAGAAGTTAACTTCCCTGATGATGGGAAGTTATGAGGAGTTACATTTGGATCATAGGTCCAAGCCTATCTATATATGTCTTTGATAGTTATCAAAACACAGACGTTATTTTGTGAATAGAATAGATATGAAATTATGTTCATTTCACTTTTTAATGTAGTTCTGTGAAAGTATTTTGTAAGTGGTTTTGTTTATATATTTAAGACTTGATCGATTAAGAACAAGATTTAAAGGCCTGAACAACATGATAAGAGGTATTTCTCTTTCTAATTAAATTATTTTAGTTCCCACAAGTGGTATCAGAATAAAGTTCTGTTATGTTGTTTAGCTTGTCTGTGATTAGTGATTAGATTTTGTTCTGTTTTGACTTTGTTGGGGTTTATCTAAATTCTATAAAACATGAACAAACCCACATTTAAATTCTCCTATATCAAGAGATTAAAATCACTTGTAAAATCCCGTAACAATGCGTTCCTCATTTTATTTTTAAACCAAATCCAACAATTACAAACAAGAAGTTTTACTTTTGGATTAAAAATATTATTTGAAGCCGACTTTTTTTCTGTATTATGAACTGTGGTCTAAAATCTCAGGAATAATAATAATAATAAAAAAAAACTTTTATACCACTGTTTGAAATTGATTTAGTGTAACGCCTTGAGATATTTGAGTGTGTTTTCATTTATATGGGTTTTATGTATAATTCCCATATCTTGCTGCGTAAAATAAAATAAAAGTTTCTGAAACTTGTTGGATTATTTTTCTCACTATTAAAGATGAACTGTTGTATGATGTATATTAATTAGAGGCTATAGTAGAATTCATATTGTTCTATAATAATAGTGTTTACATTAATTTAGAATTGTTCTTATTCTTAACATACTTTGTTTTAGAGACTTATTGTATGTCATTAAGGTCTCGTTTGGGAACCTATTTTTTTAGTAACTTTTTGGCTTTTTAGCTAAAATATGATGTAAAAAAAAAACTAATATGTTTGGGATGGCTTTTTAATTTTTTACAAAAAAGATATGCAAAAAGTAGAGAGAAAAGAGAATCTTTGACTTTTTGTATACGTTGTTGGCTTTTTAATTTTTTTAGTGATTTTTTGACTTTTAATCTAAAAGTGATATTGCTAAACGAAACCTAAGTATGAATTTTCGTTAACTAACAAACATTACAGACAAAAGTGTTTAATATGATTTTGTATAAAATTTAGAAATTTTCATGCTTTTATTTGGGATTATTTGGTTCAATAAAATAAAAGGGGGTGGGGGGACATGATAGGCTTGAATTTATTTCTAGAATTTTTATGAAGAAATTTTAACATGCTGTTAAAGATATTTTATTTATTGTAGTTACATGTTTAAATAGTAAATAAATTCATTTGAATTTCATACAGTGAACTATTTTAACATATCCTTTAAGTCTTATAAATTTTCATATTCATTGGCATACTTTCTAGTACAGTGTAATATCATATTACATGTATTAAGATTATTTATGGCATGAAAATTTATGTGAAATAAGAACGTGTATACACTGTGTGTTGGACTTATGGAATTTATTTTGATCCAACTTTTAAGCGAAATCTGGTATGAGGTTGAATTACATGTATTTGGTTTTGGGATTTTTTATGTGATATTACTTTGATTGCATGTATTATACATTCTGTGCATTAAAAGATTTGCTCACATTAATAAATCATGCCATAATTATAAATAATATATATATATATATATATATGTTTTAAGAGTAGCCACATCTTAAGACATAAAGATGTAGTGATTCTCAGTATTATGATCACATAAAGTTAAAAAAAAATTATTTGATATTTTCATATTGCAATTATGTTTTATGAATAATTTCTCGGTCCTACAGGAAAGTAGTTATTTATGAAATCTAATTGGAATAAGATAATGGATTGGGTATTAAACGGATTGGACACTCTAAACCCACATGTATGAGTTTTATTTTCCTTGAATATTTCAGAATCCATTAGTCTTATTATAAAATAATAGCAAATCTAATACAGTTTAGTGACCTCTATCTACAGGAAGGTTTAGATTTGTTACTGAATTTGACATTGTTTCAAAGCATTAACGATGTTCTTGGTAATTGCAGTGATTTCTACCTCTGTACTATCTAATGAATCTTCTCATATTTCTTTCTTGAATGATGATAATTTTTCGGACTAGAAGGACAAAATCCTTTTGACAATAGGGTGCATGGACCTCAATCTAGTACTCTGTATGAATGAACCTCCTGAACCTATGGACGAGAGTTCCGCTATAGAAAAGAATGCTTATGACAAGTGGGAGCGATCTAATCCCTTAAGCCTAATGCTCATTAAGTCACAAATTAGCTAGATCATTAGGGGCTTAATCCCACCCACTGATAAGGTCAAGAGCTACATAAGGGCTATTGAACAGCAATTTGTTAGTTCTAACAAGGCATTGGCAAGCACCCTAATGAATGAACTATCTGTAACAACCCCGACCCATGATTAACGTTAATCCATGCTTAATTATGCCTAATAAATAATTAAAGTGAATTGTAGCATCATATGTTGCCTTATAAGTATTTATATCTGTTTAATGTAGAAAGATCTATTCATGTTTCCGTTTCGGTTCGCGAATTGAAGGCCTTATCGACATCCAATTCAGAAATTGACTTGATTTATGTGTTGAGAGGAATATTCCTTAATTTGACTTTGGACCGTACTCGTTTAGGTCGGGCTGAGTGGGCCAAGCTTATTGGGCTGAGCTAAGCCCATGTGATTAGCGGGCATCTTAAGTTAAGGAGCCCGGTCCGGTTGAGCCAGTGTAACTTTAGTCTACTAGCCCGATGGGTTAGTGCACATCAGTGAATTAGGACTTCCAAGTTTGGACCGACCGAGCAGGAGGGCTGTCGGGATTTAGGAGCTCAGTGGAGGTACTGCGCAGTGCGAAATAATCAAGGAAACCGGTCAAGAGGAACGGTTGCGTCTGCAGGACATGGTGCCGCCCTAGTAGTAGCCTGGTTGGGAGTACTGCGCAGTTGTACGACATCGTGGAAGGAAGGTTCCGTAGATCGTACATTAATTCAGTTTGGCGGTTTTTGTTAGGTGGTGTTTAGTTGTTTTAGCGCTGACACATGAGAAAATGTGAGAGGGGAGCAGGTCCACACGTCCCGAGAGGAATGGGCGCAAAAGCGCGCGCAAAAGGTATATAGACCTGACTGTGCCCTCCATGCGGGGGATGGAACATCTTCTGGTAAGAGAAACACTAACATATTGTCTTCTCTCTCTACTCTCTTTCTAAGTGTGTGTTGACTTGACCATCAGAGGGGTTTTCTGGCAACGAACCACCGAGTAGCTCATATTCGTTGTGTTCGCAGGTCGATTGGAGAAAGACGCAACTTGGATACGAGGAGTACGGGTGGTATTGGATATTTGCTCCCTGTACAATTGGTGCCGTTTGTGGAAAACTCGAAACAGACACAACCTTATCCTCCAAGCTCATCAGATCACCTTTCATAGCGAACAATGACGAAGTACCATTGTCTGCCATCGACGGTATTACCCCAGAGTTAGTCCGACGAAGAGACAGACTTCTCGCCATTCCGAACATGGCAGGCCTAGAGGCCTCACCAGGAGGACTCTCCAGAAATACGCAGGATAAGCGCACCAGGAGCACTGATCACTCGCGGAGTCCAGACGGGCACCAGCGCGAAGAGAGTCGCACGCTCAACGCCTGGAGCACAAGTTGAGGGACCAAGACGCCGTCATCCGACGAATGGCGGCGGAGATGGAAGCTCTCAAGCGGCAAGTCAATGGGAAGGGTGTTGCTAGAGTAAGTGACCACAGTGAGCGCACCCAACCCCGTCGCTCAGGCAGCCAGAACTAGCGACACACGCCCTTTCTTTCCATCACCAGAAGCTATGGGATTGGAAACTCTGATCCGCCTGCAGAGAAGTCTTGCGCGCAAGATAGTAGTTACCATCCCTCACGTCCGCCGACGACATCGATATATTCCTACTCCGCTCGTTCGGAGGACTTGAGGGACGTCTTGAAGGAGCGAGCGTGCCGACGGGAGGCTCAAAGGGTGCCGGCGCTCCAGCGGTTATCCTACGGAGGTCGCACCAGTAAAGAAGTCGTAATGCCGCCACCCCGTTCAGTGGTGCATGTTCCTCTAGACAAAGATCTGGCAAGGCTGAGCGCCGCCCCCTTTTCCCTTGAAATAGAGACCACACCGCTCCCAGCGAGCTTTCACCAGCCCAAATTTACGCTTTATGACGAAAAAATCGATCCGTACATGCACGTAAGCCACTTCCGGTAGGTTATGGCTGGTAGGGCTGTGCAACGGATCCACCGACCCGCCAAACCCGCCCGACCCGACCCGACCCGACAGCTGATGGATGGATGCGTGACCTCTGGCGGACGGATGCGGGCCTGGTTTTCCAGATTTCTCGGGTTCGGGTCGGGTGGCGGGTGATCCGCCATTTTACCCAGCAGACCCGACCCGCCCGTCACTAATTTTTTTTTTTTACTTTTTTTTTCCCCACTTTTCCCTTACGCCACAAGCCCCTTTTCTTTAGATTTTGCCCTAATTTCTTGACAGACCCAACACACACACGCAGAGGCTCTCTCTCTCTCTCTCTCTCTACCCTACCCATCATCCGACGATCTACACGGTGAACCTCTGAGCGACGATCTACACACCGAACCTCTGACCGTCGATCTACACCGAACGACCGACGATCTACACCGAACGACCGACGATCTACACTTCTGAACGGCGATCGGTTGCATTGAACGACGATCGATCTACACTGTCACTGAGGTATCTCTCTCTCTAGATAGAAGATATACAGATACCTCTCTCTGTATATATATATTGTGTATTGTCATAAATGGAAGTGTTAAGAATCTGCTTGACAAAAGTAACAAACAGAAGTCAATATATTATATGCTCTAATAATTTATATAGTAGCGAGCTGAAGTTGCTTGAGGTTTGTTCTTCCTCTTGTAAAGTCATACTAAATTTCTTTCCACTCAATAATAATAGTCTTTTAATGGTTACTTCTTTTTTTTATTTATTTATTTTAAGGCCAATTTTGAAGATATGCACTTTTGCTGTTATAATTATGGGTAATGTTGTCTTCCTATAGAAGGTTCAACATGAATTGTTGTCTGTTTATGCAACCCAATTGCTCGAGAAGGAGCACTCTGGATGTCATGCATTGCTTAGGGATGACAAGGTAGTCATTTGGACCATTTTTTTTTTTATCAGACTTGGACAGTGTTATTATTCAAGCCTTCTTGCTGTTATTTCAGTTGCAATTAACTAAAGTTTATTAACATTTTTTTCCTGTTCACTTGTAGGTAGAGGATTTATCAAGGATGTATAGGCTCTTTTCCAAAATACCTCGAGGTTTAGATCCGGTTTCTATTATATTTAAATAGGTTTTTGTCTTTAACTTGCAGTACATTGTTCTGTAAAGAATGTAGCATTGTGCCTCTGGTATTATTTGTTCTGTACATGTTACTGCTGAAGGTACAACATTGGTTAAACAAGCGGAAGATGCAGCCAGCAATAAGAAGGTGATGTAATCTTGATTGTGTTATTTCAGATCCCATAGTCTTTGTGCAATTTGTCTTCTGAGGAGGTGCATTTCACAAGGCTCATGATTGATCTGCCATTACATTGGACTTGGTTAACAAGTTATATACTCTTTTTTTTTTTTTTTCTTTTTTTCTTTTTTTTTTTGCTGAAGGAAATTAAATTTGGATTTTAATTAAATGAATGGCAATGTACAAAATTTAGCACTGCATTTGACTTTGGGGGTACAAATAATTGTTTGATGTGGTGGCATCATTGACCAAGGTTTGTTCACTTAAAATTTTTCTTTCTTTTCCTTTTTTTATTTTATTTCCCCTTTTCTGGATGGAAAGAACATATCTACTCTTGTATATGTCCTAGTGATAATCTTTTCTAATTTTATTTATGGTTCTAATGCTAAGTAGTGTCCTGGTACAGGCAGATAAGAAAGATGTGGTTGGTCTGCAGGAACAGGTAATTTCAAATTCTTATAGTAACTTCACTTCTTGGATTTGTCAATGGATTCTTGGTATGGGAACTGACAAACCTGTGGGGCCTTCAGGTTTTTGTTAGAAAAGTTATCGAGCTTCATGACAAGTACATGGCGTACGTAAATAATTGTTTTATGAACCATACTCTTTTCCACAAGGTTTGTATTAAACAATTGCTGCATAGCCGTGGTTTCCTTCCTATTATTCATGTATTAAAATCTCCTTTGTTTGCCTTAGGCACTCAGAGAGGCTTTTGAAGTCTTCTGTAACAAAGGTGTTGGTGGAAGCTCAAGTGCAGAACTACTAGCCACATTTTGTGATAATATTCTTAAGAAAGGTGGGAGTGAGAAATTGAGTGATGAAGCCATTGAGGAAACACTTGAGAAGGTATGCTTCTATCTTTCATAGCATTTGCTTTGACTTATTGTTGAGAATGAGATACAAACAGTTGCAATTGGATTTCTTTTTATTCTACAGGTAGTAAAGCTCCTTGCTTATATTAGTGATAAGGATCTGTTCGCTGAATTCTACCGGTAATTTTATTTAATTTTTTGTTGGTTTTCAAGTGATTGTAGAATATTGTGATTGGATGATTCATAGATACTTATTTTTTGTTGCAATGACTGCTAGAACAAAGCTTGCTCGACGCTTACTTTTTGACAAGAGTGCCAATGATGAGCATGAGAGAAGTATCCTGATAAAGCTGAAGCAGCAGTGTGGTGGTCAGTTCACATCAAAGATGGAGGGAATGGTGAGTTGTCTACAACCTGTATTAATTTGTAGAAATGTGCCAGAGGACTTTGTGAACATAACAATGTCTTCCATATTAACTATTATTTTACGGAAAGATTTCCAGTAAAATCTTTAACGGAAAGGAAACTATTATTAATTTCATTGTTTTTTTTTTGTGGAAAATTTGTAAAATTTTCAACCGCCAAACCGATTCGTATCCATCCGCCAATCCGCCAATCCGCCCAATCCGCATCCGCCGGATTGGCGGACGGATGCGGATTGATTTTCTCCAATCCGCCAATCTGGCGGACGGATGGCGGATTAGAGGTTTCGTGGCCGCAACCGATCCGCGCCCACCCCTAATGGCTGGATACAGGCGTAATGATGCTCTTATGTGCCTTATTTTCTTGTCGAGTTTGGCCGAGTTGGGCTTGAAGTGGTTTGAGAGGCTTCCGGAGGAAAGCATCGAAAGATGGCAGCAAATGGCGGAAGCATTCGTGACTCAATTCAAAACTAACACTAAAACGCCAAAGGAAGTTGACCACCTCCTGAGCGTCAAGATGGAATCAGGTGACTCCCTCAAAGTATACAACACTAGATATTGGGAAACCTTCAACGAGATCCTTGATTGCCCGACCAACCTGGCAATCACCCAATATAAGCGCGGTCTTCTGGTCGGACATCGACTGAGGGACTCACTCACGATGAACCAACCAATTTCCATGGAGCTGTTGATGCAGCGCATCAACGAGCACATTCGAATAGAGAACGATGTGGCTGCGTCCACCGCGAAGACAAATCCGGTGGTAACGGACAAAAAGGTGGCTAGAAAAGTCCACGCGAACAAGAGACAAATCATCCAAATGACAGCGCAAGGGAATCAGATTGTGGTCCGGATCATAGAAACTGGGGGTAAAGGTCGCCGCAACGACCGAGCAAATTATCCCCACGATGACGCAGGAGATGCAAATAGAAAGTTGAATGCTCGGACGGGCATCACCACGGTTTTTAAAATCCCAATCTACCGCATACGTAGTGAAATCCGTGACGAGGTTTACGTCCAGTTTCCTGCTAAACTTGGTGATGCGCAAAAGGGCTTCAATCTGCGGTACCGCTGCACATTTCATAGGGAGCGAGGGCACCGAACGGAGGACTGTTTGCCCCTGAAGCAACACTTAGAAGAGTTAGTCGCCGCCGGACACTTAGACCGTTACATCGACGGGGGAGTCAGGGCTGCGCATCATGCACCGGCTGAGCCAAGTGGCTTGGACGACTTAGAAGGACCCCCTCAGGGAGTGGTCAATGTGATCCACGGTATAGTAGAGCCCGCGCGAGTTTGCGAGCATCGAGGGATGATAAAAAAAATGGAACATATGAGGGAAGTTTTGTCAGTCCAGCCCGCGATCAAAAGAGGCAAGACCGAGGAAAAGAATGTGCTTAGCTTTTCAAGTAGGGATCTTGAGCGCATTCAAACGCCGCACAATGATGCTCTGGTGGTCACCCTTCGCGTCAGGAACTTCAATGTCAAATGCATTTTGATTGACCAAGGTAGCTCGGTCGAGATCATGTACTACGACGCCTTCAAGCAGCTCAAGCTCAGAAATACAGACTTGGCTCCGGCAACTTCGCCATTGGTTGGTTTTAAATCACAACCGGAGTGGCCAATGGGAAAGAAAATCCTACCGGTCAAAGCTGGATCCGTGGTCAAGCAGGTGGAGTTCTGGGTGTTGAAGGTGCCGTCCACATACAATCTGATCCTAGGTAGGGGATGGTTTCACGCCATGCAGGCGGTGGCGTCAACCTACCACTAGGTTATGAGGTTTCCCTCGATTACGGGGGAAGTTGAGGAGATTTGGGGCGATCAAGTCATGGTGAAGCAGTGTTTCGTGGCAGTAAACGGGAGCCGAACAGCCAAAGGCTTCGTGCAAATGATCGAAGGTCCCGAAGACCAAAGTGTTCTGGATGATGTGGGCACTAGGGCCGAGGAAAAGGCTGTTGAAGATTTGGCGGAGGTATGGATCGACACAGAGAATCTTGACAAGTTCTTTTTGCTAGGATCTAGCCTTATCGCCCAAGAAAGGACCGAAATGGTGGAGTTCTTGGTGGCGAATATTGAAGTATTTGCATGGACGTCATACGACATGCCTGGCATCGATCCAAGCTTTATTTTCCACCAACTCAATGTCTTCCCGGATGTATGTCTTGTCATTCAAAGAACGAGGAGATCAGCCCTTTATCATGCCGAGGTAGTTACGGAGGAAGTCAAGAACCTGCTAGAAGCTAGGGCAATCCAGGAAGTGCACTACCCTCAGTGGGTTTCAAATAGGGTCGTAGTACCCAAGAAGAATGGAAAGTGGCGAGTTTGCGTTGATTACAAGACGGTCAACCGAGCTTGCCCTAAAGACAGCTTTCCTCTGCCCAGAATTGACCAACTGGTGGATCTTATAGCTAGACACAACTGACTCAGTTTCTTAGATGCCTATCACGGTTATCACTAGATCGCCATGCATGCACCCGATTGCGAGATAACCTCTTTCACGACGTCGAGGGGATTGTTCTGCTATAGAGTCATGCCTTTTGGTTTGAAAAATGCCGTGGCAACTTTTCAGAGGATGATGACCAAGATGTTTGCCCCTCTACCAGGCCGCACGATAGAGGCTTACATCGATGACATGGTGGTCAAAAGCAAGCATCAGGCCGACCACTTGTCCGACCTTGTCGAGATGTTCTCCATTCTTAAACAACACAATTTTCGCCTGAATGCGTCCAAGTTTGCCTTCGGCGCGGGGTCAGGGAAATTCCTGGGCTTCCTAGTCACCAATCGAGGCATCAAAGCGGACCCCTCACAAATCAGAGCCATACAAGAATTGAAGCAGCCCAACTCGACAAAGGACGTGCAGCATCTTACCGGTATGGCAGTCGCGCTTAACTGATTCATAAGCTGGCCATCCGATTGTTGCCGCCCTTTCTTTCGAGCCTTGAAGTCCAAGTTTTCGTGGGACGAAGAATGTGACAGGGCCTTGGCCGAGCTCAAGACGTATTTGTCTTCCGTCTCACTCTTGGTGACATCCAAGCTTGGCGAAGAACTCTACCTTTATCTGGCTGTTTCTCAACATACAGTTAGTGCGGTGCTCATTCGAGCAGAAGGTATCCAACATCTCCCAATCTTTTACGTAAGCAAAACCTTGCTACCGGTAGAGTCGAGGTACTTGTCGCTAGAAAAACTTGTTTTGGCGCTAATGATGGCCTCCAGGACATTAGCGCACTACTTTTATGCTCACACAATCATGGTGTTGACCGAATTCCCTCTGAAAGCCTTATTTGAGCGGACTAATTTATCCGGCCGAATTCTGAAGTGGGCAGTCGAATTGGGGCAATTCAACGTCAAGTTTCAACTCCGAACTGCCATCAAAGCCCAAGCATTGGCTGACTTTATTGTTGAATTCTCGCCTGGAATTCACCCGGTATTCCCGGTGGATCTTACCGTGGCAGTTGGGGTGAAGGAGGTATGCGCAACGAATATTGCATAACAGAGTGATGTTGGCGACACAGAATTTGCGCGCCCGTCCACAAATCCTTCAGTCGGAGGTGTACTTCAGCCCGGCAATGCGACGTTGGATTTGGAAATAACAGGTCAACCTGTTAGATCCGGCATTGCATCGCCGAGGGGGTGAAAACACATCTGTTGAAATCGTCGGCGGCAAGCTTGTAGCAGAAATAGCCGAGTACCGGAGCAACCATGATCACCTCAACCTTCAAGCCTCCCAGGATTCCTCAGAATGTTGGAAACTTTTTATTGGTGAAATGTAGAAACTTTTTGTAGATGACGCCTCAAACTAGCACGGCGTCGGGCTGGGCATAGTTTTGATCTCACCAGATGGTCTAACCATCGAACACTCTATCACGCTCGGATTCCCAGCTTCAAACAACGAGGCTGAGTACGAAGCACTGCTTGCCGGACTTAAAAGCGTGCTCCAATTGCACGCATCCGAGTTGATGGTCTACAGAGACTCCCAACTCGTTGTAAACCAAGTGTCTGGAGAGTATGAAGCCAAGGATGACAGAATAGATAAGTACCAAGCTCTAGTGAGAGAACACATCAAGAAATTCCAAGCAATAAGGGTCCAACAAATTGGCCGTGAAGAAAACGGCCGAGTAGATAAATTGGCCGGCCTAGCTTCCATGTTCGACAAATCAACTCCCAGCCCTCTCCTGATTGAGTTTCTCCCAAGACCTAGCATTGAGGACTCGGAGAAGACGGAAGTATTCTGCACCGAGCTTGGTCCCTCTTAGATGGACCCTATTATCATTTTCTTGAAAGAACGGACCCTTCCGGCCGACAAAAATGAAGCACATAAAGTCCAGGTGAAGTCAGAGCGGTTTTGGCTTTCTCCATCTGGCGCTTTATATAAAAATTCATTCACCAGTCCGTACCTCAAGTGTGTTCATCCAAACAGTGTGGAAGCTTTCCTTTACGAGATCCACGAAGGCATGTGCGGAAGTCACATCGGGGGGAGATCTTTAGCCTACCGCGCTATTTCACAAGGGTACTGGTGGCCGTGCATGCAAGCAGATGCGCATAAATACGTTAGAAAATGCGAAAAATGCCAAAAGTTCGCCCACCAAATTCACCAGCCGGCCAGATAACTTCTCCCCCTCACAAGCCCTTGGCCTTTTGCAATGTGGGGCCTGGACATAGTGGGACCACTCCCAACAGTGCCAGGCAACCGGAAGTTCTTCATTGCGGTGACAGATTACTTCACCAAGTGGGTTGAAGCCGAGCCCTTAGCGACCATCAAGGAAAAGGATGTCAAGCGGTTTGTTTGGTAGAACGTGATTACACGGTTTGGCGTCCCCAAGGCTTTGATTTCTGATAATGGCACCCAATTTGACGGCCGGTTTTTCACAGGATTTTGTGAGGAATTGAAGATAGAATTCTACAATTCCACCCCGGCCTACCTTCAGTTCAATGGCCAAGCTGAAGCATCGAACAAGACCATTCTAGATGGATTGAAGAAAAGGCTGGAGAAGGCTAAAGGCAAGTGGGCCGAGGAACTTCCTAGTGTTCTCTGGGCATATCAGACGACCCCGAGACGCTCGACCGTGGAGACTCCTTTTGCCCTGGCATATGGCATGGAGGTGGTTATTCCATTGGAGATCGGCATGCCCACCATCCGCAGCGAAAATTTTGAGCCTGAGCTAAACTCTGACGAACGCCGAGAAAATGCGTTAATCCACGTGGCCGCATATCAACAATAATTGTCTAGAAAGTATAACAAAATAGTGCACCCTAGACCGTTTAAAGTTGAGGACTGGGTTTTAAGGAAGATGATGGACAACACTCTGGTGCCGGGCGAAGGCAAGCTAGGGGCAAACTAGGAAGGGCCTTACATGATAATCGGTCTGGCGGGAAAATGAGCATACCACCTAGAGGACTTGGATGGCAAAAGCGTACCCTGGCCATAGAATCCGGCCAATCTCAAGCTGTACTATTTTTAGTCTTTGTCTTTTGTGTATAATTTTTTGTAAAGGGTCAAGTTTTCCCCTCTATCTACCAAGGTAATCCTCTCAGTTATTCTGCGAATTCATGATTGCAATACGTAATAGAAACGAATTATTTTACATAGAAAGTATGTTGTAATTGAGGGACCGTAGTGCAACAGGGGCAACCACCTTTACAGCCGAAGTGCTTTATCCTGGTTAGAAGAGTTGATGATTTGCTCAACTCTAGTATTTTAGCCAAGATGTTGTATACCGGCACGAAATGTTGATGATTTGTTCAACTCTAGAATTTTAGCTGAGGTGTGTTGTCCCGGCTAGAAGAGTTGATGATTTGCTCAACTCTGGTATTTAAGCCGAGATGTTTTATCCCGGTTAGATGAGTTGATGATCTGTTCAACTCCAATATTTCAGCTAAGGTACCTTATCTCGGCTAGAAAAGTTGAGGATTTGTTCAACTCTAGGATTTTAGCTGAGATGTTCTATCCCGGCTAGAAGAGCGGATGTTTTGTTCAACTCAAATATTTTAACCGTGGTGTTTTATCTTGGTTAATGGAATTGATGATTTGTTCAACTCTAGTATTTTTGTCGAGAAGTGTTACCCGGCTAAAAGGGTTGATAATCTATTCAATTCGGGGATTTTAATCGAGATGTTTATTTTTGCTAAATGCATTGATGACTTTGTCTACACAGCACCTAGACGATTTCGTTTTTCAAGACTGAGATAATTTTTCCGGTTCAATCAGTTTGTAACATGCCGGGCAAGAATAGGGCGGTTGCAAGATGAACAACAGCAGACATTAGCATAAATATAAGTGAAATGCAAAATTTTCATTGATTGAGAAATGTAGTACATATGGTGGGGCAGGTAGCTCGGTTACATATGCCAAAAAAAAAAAACAGGGGAAGAACTCTTGACTAAACCAAGGGGGAGAGATCAGCGAAATCGTCCTCGGCCTCCTTCGCGGCAGCCTCCAGATCAACCGTGGAGGAAATTTCTCTGACGCCGGATTCCTCTTGGCCGGTCTCCTTTGGGCGGCCTTCTTTCTCGGCGTCCTCCTCGGTGGCATGCCCGACCTCTTCCTCGGCCTCCTCTTGCAGCGCATTGAAGACTTCGTTCGTGTATGGCACCATGTAGGCCTGCAGGAAGGCAGCGGGGAGAGGTAAACACCTCGGTTCCAGATCCTTGGATGAGCTGTTCACAAGCAGCCTTCCAACCGGACTTGAAGAATATGTCCTTGGTGGCCTCAACCTGTTTGGTATAGCTGTCTTCGGCCTCCTTGAAACCGAGATTGTTCGTCGCGTCTACTTCATCTTTCCTAGACTGCTTTAACGCTTCAAGCTCGGCCCGGAGAGCGTCTCTTTCCTTCTCGGCGGATCCAAGTTGGCCGAGTAGTTTGGTGTTGTCCGCGTTGGCCATCTCCAATGAATTCTTGGACCTCCCCATCTCGGTCTCCAGATGTTTAACCTGATTGGTGGCATCGGTCGCCTTTTTCCGGAGTTTATAAATCCGGTCCATCACGAGGTGCTGTTTCTGGATGGCCTGTAAGAGAACGTATTAGAGTTCAAATAAGAAGATTATTCGTGAAAACACTTGAACAAATTTGAGTAAACGTGCAAAACTCTTACCCTAGTCATGGATTTAACCGAGGACTTCATGAGCCGGGTGTCGAGCACGTGGTCACTGCCGGTTATGTCACTCGGCAGAAGCAACGCTTTTGTCAGATCAAAAGCCAAGAGGTGTTCTTTATCGCTCTTGACTGATGCGATGGCCGAGATCTCCTTACCCCGGTGTTTCAACTATGGTTGCCATGAGGGCGTTGGCTCAGACCCCTTCGCCGGTTGCTCGGTGCTCAACTTGGCGACAAGCTCGGCTGTTGGATCGGTAGATCGAAGCCTTTTTCGGCTTGGCGACTTTCCTTGTCGGCTTGCACTGCAGTGGTCGACGCCAATGCGATCACGGTCCCTGATGTTTGACCGGCAGTAGAGGTGCGGGGGGGGGGGATGCTCGGCAACTCGGTGGATGTGACAGTGATGAGATTCTTGATTCGGCTCCGTTTGGTCATTTCCTTCTCCTCGGTTAGTCAGATTAGGGGCACGTCCAGAAGTGTTGGATCAGGCGGTGGGGATGGTGCTCACAGAAAGTCTGTAACCCTACTTCTGCGAGGAGCCGTGTATCGGTTGCTTGGTACGTAACCGAGATGGTCATGGCAATCTCAGTGACGATACCGCAGCATGGCTCTGATGACAGCCTCGTTTGGGTTGAAGTAATTCGCTTGCAAGGCTTCGATAGCTGCAAGGAAAAGAACGATTAGTACAAAATAGTAAAGGAAAATAATTTGACCAATCAGTGAGCACGACGTACATGTCGAACCGAAATTCTTGCTGATGTACCAGTCGGGCACTTCAGCCGTCTCATAATTCCCGGACACCCAAAAGAAGTCATCATCATGCATATCTTTATCTGGTGTGCCGGTTACCAGCTTTTCCTTGCTCGGTCTAATCTTCAAATAATAGTTAAACCCGTTGGATGTATGCCTGAGGGTGTATTGGCGCAAAATCTCAGCTAGTTCTAGGTCCAGGCCAAGCCGGTGGTTCAGTTCGGCTACCCCATTTATTATTCTGAAAGTGTTTGTCGAAACTTGTGTTGGCGCTAGCCCGATACGTCTCAAGAACTCACACATCAGAGGCTGAACCCGGAAACGTAAACCTCCCTCGACTATAGACAGCATGGTGAAGGGGCATTGATCCAGTCTACCCCAAGGGGTGGTGTCTTCTACACCAAACTCAAGGTGGACATCTTCAGGGACACCATACTCCTCTCGGAACACGGCTAGTGCGCCCGACATGTTAACGAGGAAGCGGTAACACCCCATGTGAAACCGGCTGGTTTCAGCACGGTAGTGTTGGTTTGGTAGAGTTTCGAGCGATGGCTGCTCGGCCTTTCAGAGCCCTGGTGTTGGTGTCTGGTCTCCTAGGACTCTGCAGTAAAAGGCAAGTGTAAGTGATAGCGCGGTCGCGCAAACGAGCTTGACTTTAGCCCAGACACTGGAAGTGCAACATCACCTCAGTCGCAATGGGTATACTCAGTAGCTCAGTCGCTCAAGCAGACTAGATATTAGTCCGGTCGAGCGGCCTCGCATTCTATTAGCTCGGTTCCCACCCAAGTCTTACAAACTTGTAACTTGCTCGATTCTGTTATGGTTTGGGATCAAATGAAGACCTGGAGCTCAGTCTGTCCCAGATCTTGGCACGTTCATCACAGAAGATGATGAACAGTTACAGGGGTGGTTTCTTTTGCGATTACAGTGGAGGGGGATCCCTAGCCTAACCTTATTTGACGCCCTAAAACCCACAATCGTCATGCCCTAGACTCACTTATGTGAGATGATGCTTAAGAATGTAAAGAATTGAAGGAGCTACGGAGGGAATGAAAAGAGCTTACCAAGTCAGAGATGGGGAGATCCTTTCACGCGACGATGGTGAGTCCAAATCCACCAGGAGGATGCTTCGACGTGGGCAAGGGACATGGAAAGCGAGTGTGGTTACATTATAGCTCTGGACCAAAGGGTTGTGTAAGGAAGAGGATGTGCAGCAGAGGGAGAGAGTGAAGGGGCATATGAAGTGAATATGAAGGTAGAAGAGGCGCCAAAATTTGAAACTGAGGAGACGGCGTACGGCTGCTGGGTTGGCTCAACAAGGTCGATTGGCGAGAGACACGTGGCTGTGATAAGACCATCGTCAGAATTGAAGAGATAGGAAGTGACGTTGAAACGTTGACCGAGCTGGTTCGTGATTTCGGCAGAAGAAGGTAATCCTGGTCACGCTGACGCGGACGGGATTAAGGGGTAATTGAGAGGGGTATTCCTTAACTTGACTTTGGACCGTAATCGTTTGGGCCGGGTTGAGTCGTCCAAGCTTGTTGGGCCGAGCTAAGCCCATGTGATCAGTGGGCACCTTAAGTTAAGGAGGCCGGTCCGGTTGAGTTGCTGTAACTTTAGTCTACTAGCCTGGTGGGTTAGTGCACATCAGTGAATTAGGACTTCCAAGTTTAGGTCGACAGGGCAGGAGGGCTGTCGGGATTTAGAAGCTCGGTAGAGGTACTGCACGGTGCGAAATAATCAAGGAAAGTGGTCAAGAGGAACGGTTGCGTCGGCAGGACGTGGTGCCGCGCTGGTAGTAGCCCGGTTGGGAGTGTTGTGCGGTTGTACAGCATCGTGGAAGGAAGGTTTCGCAGATCGTACATTAATTCAGTTTGGCGATTTTTGTTATGTGGTGTTTAGTTGTTTTAGCGCTAACACGTGGAAAAATGTAAGAGGGGAGCAGATCCACGCATCCCGAGAGAAATGGGTGCGAAAGCGCTCGCAGAAGGTATATAAACGTGACTGCGCCCCCCATGCAGGGGATGAAACATCTTCTGGTGAGAGAAACACTAACACATTGTCTTCTCTCTCTTCTCTCTCTTTGAGTGTGTGCTGACTTGACCATTGGAGGGGTTTTCCGGCAACGCACCGCCGGATAGCTCACCTTCGTTGTGTTCGCAGGTCGATCGGAAGAAGGCGCGGCTTGGACACGAGGAGTACGGGTGGTATCGAATATTTGCTCCCCGTACATGTGTTAATTAGAATTTTTAGAATCCTATGGTAGGTTTAATTGAGGTTCGCTTCGGAACGATTAAATTAGAATAATTAATACTCAATGAAGCTTAATTAATGAATTACTTAATCCAAGCATATATAAGGCATCTTTTACACCACTCATCATTTTTCTTCATTTCAACACAGTCTTGAGCCCATACACACACAAAACATGAGAGAAGGAGAGTGAGGAGAAGATTGAGCTCAACCAAGGGATTTGCTAGGAAGAGGAAGAATTGAACTTAGAGATTCAAGAAAATAAGCCTCTAGCTTTCACTTTGGAAAGTCTAGGTAAGAATTCAACCTTTAAGTTCTTTGATTGTGGCATTAAGAACATGAATTCAAAAGATTAAGTATGTGAACTTGAGATTTGAACTAGAAAGGAAGAAATTTGACTCATACCTTGCATGCATGCATAATTCCTAACATTTTGAAGTTATTTCCAAGAATTTCCTCATGCATGTTGCTAATTCACTTTACCTTTGAGAATGCATCAAGTTTCAAGTCATTTTGTGGTATTAGATTATGTTTTGGAAGTGTTGAAGTCAAGACAATTCATGCATGTCATGTTTATGTCACATTCTCAAGTTTTAAGTTGAGTTTTGCATAATTGCCATGCTTTTGGGCTTTGGTTTTGCGAAATGGTTTTGAATTCTTCATGTTTTCCAAGTTCACATGTGATTCCTCAAGTTTTTGGCCAAGAAACCATAATTTGCAGCTTTGGGGTTGATTTTGAAGCTTGGGAGCAATTCTGAAAATTCTAGAATTCTACTCCTACGCTTGAGCGAAGGAATCCACGCTCGAGCGACCAGAAGTCCGCTCGAGCGTGAAATGCATGCTCCCAGAAGTTCTTTTGTTTTGCAGACCGCTCGAGCGACAAAGTTGCGCTCGAGCGAGGACATGTCTCTTACGCTCGCTCGCTCGAGCGAGCGTCGAGCGAGTATCGAGCGGAAAAATCAAGCAACTAACATTTTTGCAAAAGTTTGCAGACCACTCGAGCGACAGATCTTGTACTCGAGTGATCACTCACATTTTGCATGTCTACTCGAGCATAGGAAGTTGCGCTCGAGCAAGGACCCTATTTTCAGCAAGTTTTGTTAAGTGTTTTCAAGTGTATTTTTGCATCCTCATTCCACCCTAGGCATACCTAGGCCAAGTTTAAGACACCATAATGAGGATAAAGAAGTAAAAACACACCAAAGCAAGAAAGAACCAAGTTAATGATTCCAGGTGTGTAGCTTAGTACGTATTTATTCTGTATCTGTGTAGGTCACACGCCACAAGATATCTGAATTGCCTACTCTGTCTGTTTACTTGGAGCCATCTGTTATCTGTTAGTAATAACTTAGTAAAGTTATGTTCAAGTTAAATTATTTTCTGTATATGGAATAAGATCTGTTCTATGAATGCCATGTTTTATACTATGAATGATTGTCTAACTCTGACAAATGTTTATGGTATTTATGCTATCATTCAAGTATGCAATACGTACCCGGACCGGAGGTTCCTTTATGGAACTGACAAGTTATCTATACCCAGCTGGAGGTTCCTATATGGAACTAACAAGTTATCCATTCCCAGTCCGGAGGTTCCTTTGTAGAACTGACAAGTTATTCATACCTAGCTGGAGGTTCCTCTATAGAACTGACAAGTATGATCTATGATACTCTGTATATGATCTGTTAACGGATAAACCATGTAAGATTAAGCATGAATTCTGATTTCTGTCAATGACTCAAACAAGAATACGAATATGAATCTATTCTATACACGGATTTAGTTATGGGACATCATTCATTTAACACCTTTACTCTGTTATTATTCTCTAGGCTCCCGCTCACTATTTATATTATGTATGTAGATGATCAGGCGCGAGACCAGACCCAGAGTTGATGGCCTAAGATTCCGTTTTGTCAGCCACCCTTTGCGCCTCCCAAGGAGGTTCCGGATTAAGTCAAGTTTAGTGGATGTTTTTGTGAATGTATAAAACTTTGTTTCTTTTGCTTCATGAACAAGTTTTTCTGTTTATATGTACATGAAGTGACGTATAAATACTATATCTTTTGACGTCACTCGTATGTTTATAAAAGTTTAAGATAATCTGTCCTATGTATGTCTTCACAGCTCGATGAACTATGTATATTTTATGTATTTGCTTCCACAGCCCCTAATTATATATTATTATGTTAAGAGGCCTTTGGTAATCCAAGGATTACTAGCTGGTTACGACGCTAAAGCTATAGGGGCGGGTTTGGGTCGTGACACTATCAGGCATGAAGCATAACAATTCTAGGAGTGTATGTGAGCACATTATGGAATTGAGAGACATTGTAGCTCGTCTTAAGTCCTTAGAGATTGAGATTTTTGAGTCATTCCTTATAATTTCATACTCAATTCTCTTCCTGTGAAATATGGAGCATTCCAAATTTTTTACAACACACAGAAAGAAAAATGGTCTATCAATGAACTTTTGACTATGTGTGTTCAAGAAGAGGAGAGATTGAAGCATGAAAAAGTGAAAAGTGCTCATTTAGCAACATATAAAGGAGGGCAATGGAAAAAGGGCAAATGTGATAAAAAAATAGAAGAAGCTTGGTAAAGTGCCATTAAAAAGTCATGGTAATGAGGATGCATGCTTCTTTTGCAAGAAAATGGGTCACATGAAGAAAGACAGCCCCAAGTATAAAAAATGGCTCGACAAGAAAGGGAATCTCATATCTCTTGTGTGTTATGAATCTAATTTT
Source organism: Camellia granthamiana (assembly GCA_036172215.1). Taxonomy (NCBI): domain Eukaryota; kingdom Viridiplantae; phylum Streptophyta; class Magnoliopsida; order Ericales; family Theaceae; genus Camellia; species Camellia granthamiana. The sequence continues at coordinate 26,506,991 of CM069907.1, forward strand.
GTTAATGCTCATCAATATGATTGGTGGATTGATTCGGGTTCTACAATTCACATTGCTAATACAATGCACGGCTTTCTCAACCTAAGGAAACCGATGAGAAATGAACAAGGCTTCTATTTGGGCAATGGGATGCATTCGCACGTCGAAGTTGTGGGAACCTTCAGACTTGTTTTAAAGAATGACTTTGTTTTGGATCTTGAAAACACTTTTCATATTCCATCGTTTTCTAAAATTTTAATTTATGTTTCTAGACTAGTACCATTTGGATTTGAATTTCAATTTGTTAATTCAAATTTTAGTTTGTTTAAAGACTCTATTTCTATAGGATTTGATACTTTAATTAATGGTTTGTACAAATTAAATTTGAATCCTGTTTTTAAACAAAATCTTTTAACTTTGCATGGTGATGTTGGCAATAAATATAATATTGTTGATGAGTCATTCTCTATAGTTTAGCATAGGAGATTGGGACATATCTCCATTGAGAGAATAAAGAGGTTGGTTAATGATGAAATCCTTCTGACTCTTGATTTTATCAACTTTGATATTTGTGTGGACTGCATAAAAGAAAAACAGACCAACAAGACCAGTAAAGGTGCCAAAAAGAGTAAGGAAACTCTTGGAATCATACACACTAATATTTGTGAGCATTTACTCCACATTGTCTGAATGGTCAAAGATATTTTATCTTATTTATCGATGACTATATGTGATACATGTATCTCTACCTCTTGTTTGATAAAACCGAGGCACTTGATGCCTTTAAAGTTTATAAAGCAGAGGAAGAGAAACAAACAGAAAAAAAAAATAAAAAAAAAAATAAAAAAATAAAAAAATAAAATTGTGAAGTTAGACAGTGATGAGGAATATTATGGGAGGTACACAGAATTGGGACAATTATTAAGTCCATTTGCTAAGCTCCTTAAGAAAGAAGGCATTATTGCACAATATTCAATGCCTGGCACATCACAACAAAATGGTGTTACTGAAAGAAGGAACCAAATACTTATGGACATGGTAAGGAGCATGCTTAGTTATTCTAATGTGCTTATAAATTTGTGGAGTGAAGCTCTGAAAACCGTTGTGTATATCTTAAACAGGGTTCCGTCTAAGGTTGTTCCTAAAACACCATTTGAGTTAAGGAAATGATGGAAGCCAAGTTTAAGACACTTACATGTTTGGGGTTGTCAAGTTGAAGTGAGGGTGTATAACATTGAAAAAAATTAGACCCCAAAATAGTTAGTGATTTTTTCATAAACTATGCGGAAAACTCCAAGGGTTACAAATTTTATTGTCCTTCAAATTCGCTTAGAATTGTTGAAGCAAGAAATGCTAAGTTTATTGAGAAAGTTGACCTTAGTGGGAGTTACCCTTGAAAACAAAAGTTGGAGGAATCACAGGATCCAAATACAACACCTGTGAGTATAGGTGAATTGGTTGTTTTTCAGGATAGTCAACCCTATGTCCTTGAAGAACAACAAATCAAGAACTTCTACCACAAAAGGAACAAGTCAACATAGAGCCTGTACCTCAAGTCCCAATTGAGACTATGGAATTAAGGAGATCATCACGAGCTAGAAAGTCAGCAATTTCTAGTGATTATTTTGTATACATAATGAAGTCTAATTTTAAAATCGGAACTAAGAATGATTCTTATTTCGTTTTCCAATGCCATGAATATGGATGATTCTAAATTATGGTATGATGCCATGAAGGAAATCTATGGCTAAGAATCAAGTTTGGGAAATTATCAAGTTGCTTAAGGGAGTCAAAGTTGTTGGCTATAAATGGGTCTATAAGATCAAGAAAGACTTAAATGGCAATGTCAAACGATATAAGGCCAGACTTGTAGCCAAGGGTTTTACTCAAAGAAAAGGCATCGATTATCATAATACATTCTCTCCGGTTTCTAAGAAGGATACATTTAGAATTATCATGGCATTAATAGCTCATTTTGATTTAGAGCTACATCAAATGGATGTGAAAACGACATTTTTAAATAGGGATCTTGAGGCAAAAGTATACATGAAGCAACTTGAAGGTTTTTGTTCTGATAAAGATAGGCATTTAGTTTGCAAGCTCAAGAAATCTATATATGGACTAAAACAAGCTTTCCGACAGTGGTATTTAAAATTTCACAATGTTATTACTTCATATGGTTTTACGGAGAATATTGTGGACAATTGTATATACCTTAAGGTTAGTGCGAGCAAATATATTTTTCTAATTCTATATATGGATAACATTTTACTTGCATCTAATGATGTGGGTTTGTTGCATAATACTAAACAATTTCTTTTCCAAAACTTTGAAATGAAGGATATGGGTGAAGCTTCTTATGTCATTGTCATAGAGATTCACAGAGACAGGTCCAAAAGAACATTAGAATTGTCTCATAAAACCTACATTGAAAGAGTTTTGGAGAAATTCAGAATGAGTGATTGCACTCCTAATGCAACACCCATTGTAAAGGTGAAAAATTCGGTTTAAGTCAATATCTAAAGAATGATTTGGAAAATAAACAAATGGTTAGCATTTCCTATATGTATGCCGTAAGCAATTTAATGCATGCTCTGGTTTGTACAAGACCTAACATTGCATTTGCAGTTGAGATGCTTGGAAGATACCAAAACAATCTATGAATGGAACATTGGAAGGCTGCAAAGAAAGTCATGAGGTATTTAAAGGGAACCAAGGACTGCATGCTTACTTACAAGCATGTTGACTGTCTTGAAGTGGTTGGATATTCAGACTCGGATTTTGCGGATTGTCAAGATTCTAGAAAATCCATTTTAAGAAATTTCTATCTGCTAGCAGGCGATGCTATTTCATGGAAGAGCGCCAAATAGACGACAATTGCATCGTCAACAATGGAAGTGGAGTTTATAGCATGCTTTGGAGCAACATCACAAGCTATTTAGTTAAAAAAAATTATCATAGGGCTTCGAATTGTGGATTCAATTTCTAAGCCATTAAAAGATTATTATGATAATTTGGCTGCAATTTTCTTTTCTAACAACAACAAAAGTGGCAGCCGAAGAAAGCATATTGATATAAAGTATTTCGTTGTTCGAGACCGTGTTAAGAAGTAAGAAGTCAACATTAAGCATATTAGTACTGATATGATGGTGGCAGATCCCATGATCAAAGATCTTTCTGTAAAGGTGTTTTCAAAACACATAGAGGGTCTGAGACTGATTAGTTAGCTCAATAATTTTTCTGGTTATTGTTTTGTTTTGTCATGACATTTTGATTATTATTAATGAAAGACATCATTTTATGCACTTACAGTATTATTACTATATAGTCCATTAAGACTATTGATCCTGTGTGTGTCAATTTCCGACCACACTACCAATCAAGCACTCAGCTGGAGAACACTGGCAGAATAGATTAAATTCGAACGACCTGTCACAAAAAGAAGAGATTCCGGTGGTGGTTCGTCCACCCGGGGGCACTCCGAGGATTAAGTCAGTTATCTCTCAAAGATAGCAAAAGTGCTTAACTCACTATTCAAAACATAAAAAGCATACCTTAGACCCATGGGGATGCCTCTCTTTTATAGCCAACACAAACCTAGTCCCAATAGAAGCCTAGCTTCAATGGACTTAGGATTACTGCTAATCTTGGACTCCTAGTAGGATTGGAATAAACTCTCTAAGAGTCTTATCTTTATCCAAACTGAAGTCCTCTCTCATTCTAGGACTCTTGTCCCTTATCCGCTTATCCCGGATTCCGGTATCTTCGCAGATAACCTCGGCTTAGCCGAGATCATCTCAGCGCCATGACCAGGACACGTGGCACCTCGGCTGGCACTTCGGTGACACCTCGGCCACGTGTTGTCATTCAAAAATTATGCCTCCATAACTACCCCCTAAGTTCTATTACCTCGGCATCTTGAGGTGATGGAACCTATATCATTCCTTTCTTTAATCATGACCTCGGTTTAACTTCAGCTTGTAAATTTTTCTTAAAATTTCAACAAGTGTTAAACATGACTTTGGTTTAATTTCAACTTGTAAATTTTTCAAAATTTCAACAAGTGTTAAACATGACATCGGTTTAACTTCAACTTCTAAATTTTTAAAATTTCAACAAATGTTAAACATGACATCGGTTTAACTTCAACTTGTAAATTTAAAATTTCAACAAGTGTTAAGCATGACCTGTTTAACTTCAACTTGTAAATTTAAAATTTCAACAAGTGTTGTCGGAAATTGACCTCCGTTTAACTTCAACTTGTAAATTTAAAATTTCAACAAGTGTTAAACATGACCTCATTTTAACTTTAACTTGTAAACTTAAATTTCAACAAGTGTTAAACATGACATCGGTTTAACTTCAACTTGTAAATTTTAAAATTTCAACAAGTGTTAAACATGACCTCAGTTTAACTTCAACTTGTAAATTTTAAAATTTCAACAAGTGTTAAACATGACCTCGGTTTAACTTCAACTTGTAAATTTTTCTCAAAATTTCAACAAGTGTTAAACCAATCTGAGTTTGTAGATTTCAACTCCCAAGCATTATTCTCCAGCCCTCTGCCCTCTAATGTGAACTTAAGTTCCACTTGGGTTCTCATTAAGCATGTGGCTTTGATCTTGTGGCCGAGGTCAAATTCAAACAAAGATTGGCCGAGGTTACCAACCTTGGTTTCTTTGTTAATCTGATTGACATGTACTTAGTTCCAATATGTGGTTGATTCTTGCCGATATGGCAAGTCCGGGATAACTCAACTTAGTTCAACTCTATTATATACAAGTAAAAACTCTGCCATATAATAAGTCTAAATTATTCGTCATGTTTCAATCAGAAATATTGCCAACTTAGTTCAACACTATTATATGCAAGTAAAAACTCTGCCATATAATAAGTCCAAGTTATTTGTCATATTTCAATCAGAAACATCGCCAACTTGGTTCAACTCTATTATATGCAAGTAGAAACTCTGTCATATAATAAGTCCAAGTTATTTGTCATGTTTCATTCAGAAACATCGTCATAGGACTGGTCGGTCCTATCGCATAGATTTCAAATTAACAAAAATCAAACTACACTTTATTGCTTCAGCCGATATGCCCCATTGCCGGTAACCTTTCTCAGGATGAGGTCCCTATTCTTGAACTCTCTTGGGCTGACCTTCTTGTTTGTAAGCCCTTACTCTATGGGCAAGGGATCTGCCCCCTGCATGGCTTCCACATACTCCTCTGTGGACCTTATGTAAAAATTCTTTAACTTAGGCCCAGCTCTTCTCTTCTCAGACTTAATCATCTAGGTTGAGATCTTGTCTTATGGAATCTGGGATCTGCTCACTCAGATTGAGCCCTTGTCTTCTCGAACCTAATCATCTAGGCCGAGATCATGTCTTCTAGGATCTGGGATCCTGGATCTGGAATCCGAGATTTAAGCTCTGGTTTGTTGTATCCAGTGTTATCTCGGCTTCGCTTCGGCGAGCCGTTTCTCTTTTCTTGTTTGGACGCCTTTGTCCCCAGCGTGTCTTCCTCGGCTTTGGCATTTTTCTCAATTCTGGCTATGAGCTCCTCCATGTTTTTTGGTAATGTCTTTGCCAATGACTTTCGAAGTAGACAATCATCTTTCAGGCCATTCTTGAAAGACACGACCGCCACCTCTTGGTTGCACTCGGGTATTCGGTTGAACACCTCATAATACCTTTTGGCATAGGCCCTAAGGCCTTCATCCTCACTGATTCTCAGAGCCATCAGGGAATCTACCCTCAATGGCTGTGGTTTGTTCGTCACAAACCTGGCCACAAACATCTCAGCCAGGCCCTCCCAAGTTTTCACAGTTCCTTTTGGCAACTTGTGAAACCAGTCTAATGCAATTTCCCCAAAGGACGAGGGAAACACTTTGCAGAGCAACGGCTTATTCCCGGTGTATAATGCCATCGAGTTTAGGTACAAGCCGACGTGAAAGTTAGGGTCCGACTTACCGTCGTATATCTGGAATCTCGGCATGTGGAATCTCTTCGAGGCTTCAAATTTGTCCAATTCTACCGAGAACGGCGTTCTCGGCTTGACCGGAGAAGTTACCTCGGCTTCTTGCCGTTTCCTCTAGAGGTAATCCCTCAGATCCTCCTTGGTCAGTCCAGGAGTTCGGCTATCTCCAGATTTCAGCCTTTTTGGTGCACTACTTCCAGTGTCATTGTGGGTCCTTTTGGACTTCCCTCCATTGGTCGTGTCGAAACAGAGTTCCTTCCCCTAAACATCGCGATGTTCTCTAGTGCAGTCTTCTTGGGTTCGACGTGTCTTTTGGGATTCTCTTCTCATTGATTTTCCACGCCCGACCTCCCGTGAATGCCGGTGAGAATGTTCTTTAGTCCTGTCGTGCTGAGGGACTGTAGGAACAGTTTCCTGCCCCCTTTTCTAGGCATTTTTCTTGGTCACTGGAATCGGTGTATCTTGTAACGGGAACGGTGGCTGCATGACGTTGTTCTGTATCATGATATTGACGACCGTTTGCAGGTCCACCAATTTGTCCGCCATTCCTTTCATCTCGCCGTCTCTCCGTAGGCATCTATCTTTCCATACCTTGAGGTCGTCTTCGTTATACTACCCGCCTCGATCTGATTTCTTTGGCACGTCACCCTCCTGGCCGACGTCCTTTTCTTCGTGATTCTTATCACGAGTCTTTTCGTTGTAGTTGTCTTCTTCGATGTCAAGGTCTACATGTTTCCTACTTCCAGTAGGAATGTCGTTCCCAACCTTCTCTTTCTGTCTGTTATTGGCCATCTATTCTCCTTTCTTTCCCACAGACGGTGCCAAATTGTGTGTGTCAATTTCCAACCACACTGCCAATCAAGCACTCAGCTGGAGAATAGTGGCAGAATAGATTAAGCTCGAACGACTTGTCACAAAAAGAAGAGATTCTAGCGGTGGTTCGTCCACTCGGGGGCACTCCGACGATCAAGTCAATTATCTCTCAAAGATAGCAAAAGTGCTTAACTCACTATTTAGAACATAAAAAACATACCTTAGACCCATGTGGGTGCCTCTCTTTTATAGCCAACACAAACCTAGTCCCAATAGAAGCCTAACTTCAATAGATTTAGAATTACTGCTAATCTTGGACTCTCAGTAGGATTGGGATAAACTCTCTAAGAGTCTTATCTTTACCCAAACTGAAGTCATCTCTCATTCTAGGACTCTTGTCCCTTATCCGCTTATCCCGGATTCTGGTATCTTCGCAGATAACCTCGGCTTAGCCGAGATCATCTCGGCGCCATGACCAGGACATGTGGCACCTCGGCTGGCATTTCGGTGACACCTCGGCCACGTGTTGTCATTCAAAAATTATGCCCCCACAGATCCATAGAGATCATTGGATCCAGAATAATTTATTAAATGTTATTCATAAAGAACGACACCACATAAAGTTGAGAGAATCATACAATGTAATACATAGAAGGAAATACTCAGTTGACAGATTATAACTACCATGATTCATATATTATGTCTCTTTATAAAATTTGGGTATTTTTATTTAATGGCCATAATCAGTTTGTTAGTTACTTGAAGTTTACAAAATGTATCATATGTGCCAAGTGAGAGAATGTAAGCATATCCATAAAGTGACGCATGTACCTCATGTTTTATTTATTTATATTATTATATATATTTGTTATATATTTTTTAATCAATAAAGAATTAGGTAACTACTGTGAAACATGTCTACTATTCCATAAAGTGGTTTCGTGAGAAGTTAAAACTTCCTTGATGGTAGGAAGTTATGAGTCGTTACACTTGAATCATGAGTCTAAGTCTATCTATATATGCTTGTGATAGCCCTCAAAACACAGACGTTATTTTGTGAATAGAATAGGTTTGAAACTATATTCTTCCTACTTTTTCATATGGTTCTGAAAAAGTATTTTGTAAGTAATTTTATTTATACATTCAAGACTTAATCAATCAAAAACAAAATTCAAAGACTTGAACAATGTGACAGAAGATATTCCACTTTCTAATTAAATTATTTTAATTCTCACATCATTGTCCTCTATGAATGTTTTTTAAAGGACAAATTTTCTTTACCAAACCAACTTTTCATTCAATCAAGGTAACAAATGCTTATGCTATATATATATGTGTGTGTGTGTAAATAGTCACACGATTTGTTCTTCCATCGTGAGAGGTGGAGTGGTTGGGATTGTTTTAGCAATTGACCGATGCATTGATCTCTTGTTTCCCAACTAGATGAATTGTGCAAAAAAAAGCTTTACAACTATGCAAATCATGCCAATGGTTCAATCTACCTCAAAATAATAATAATATTAAAATAAATAAATTAACAAACTTGACACTTGGTTTTTACATATAAAAGAATTAATCTATCAACATATAATTAAATTATAAAAAATATCAAGAATTTACACAATGTAGAGATATCCTCATTCATTGATATTTTTATTTTTTTTTTAATTTTTAACCAAGATTGTTAAGAACATAATATAAATAATAAAATTATCTATTTATTTAACAATTTAAGCTTTTACATGAATTGATAGTCAACAATTTAATACAGTATTAGAGCACACAATAAATTATGTGTTCTAACTTCAATGCCTACTCGATATTAAAAATATTTTCATGTGAATGGGACATGTTGAAGATATAATATAAATAATGAAATTATCACTCTCTCTGATACAGTTGTGCTCACAATCAATACTTTTACTATAATGAAAGAATGTTGATCTATATTTGTCAGGTAATTAAGCGATCAGAGATGATCTGCCTATTATATTTTGTAATTTTTCATTTATCTAAGACATTACATTCATTATATCGTGGTATTCAGAATTAATAACGTAACAAAAAACTTATCATGTTTTATTATTTCATCAAAAGAGAGAGTTAGATAGATCCAATGAAACAAAGTCAGTTGAGAATGAAACCAAAGTAGAGATCTCATGGTGACTGCAACATCATATCTTTCATTTTTGTTGTAGCAATGGATTTGCCTTTCGTTATGGGCCCACCTTAGCCACAACAAAACCTCTCTAACTTATAGAAAAGAATACAAAACTTGTCTTCAATGCAATATAAGCCCCAGCTGTGACCACCCTCTCTCCACTATTTGACAAGGACAGTGGAGCCCTACAGTTACACCAGCAGTTTTGTCATTTAAGATGCTAAGATTTTCTTAGATAGTGCAATATATCAAAGCCCACCCACCCAAGCATCTACTCACAAGATTCTCCTTACATGTAATTCCTTATATATATATACATAGAGAGACAGAATTGATATATTTTGTTTTTATTTTTTATATTATCAGATTATATATATATATATTATTTACTTTCATTAATTCCGTAATAATTATTTTCAAACAAGAGAATCAATCATTAATATCCATATAGAAGGAAATATAATAATAAAATAGTTACAAAAAAATTGATGACATATAATATTTCTCATATACATTTGGAGTAGCTTGTCTTCAATTTATCAAAGTGAACTGCATCCCAATTGGACTTGTTGAGGTCGCAATGAGTTTTACTTTAAAAATCTAATTTGTTCATTTTGTAAACTTTTGTATGTATATTTGTAGCCAGTGTATTACATTACATTAGTCTTAAAAAAAATAAACGATCTATTTTCAAACTCATTCTTACTATGCACTTTTTTGAATATATCTCTTATAAAATAATGTAGTTATAATTATCAAATTAATTTAATTTTTTATAGACAATCTATACACTAGAGTTTACAAAATGAAAATGGTACCAAGGATCCTCTAAAGTGTTTTTTTTCTTAAAGTTTCCTAAAGTGATGTATTATGTGGTTGAGATTTAATGCTCAACTGGAGAGTTCAAAGGGTGTGTTTGGTTTGTCTTTGGTTTGTGTTTGGTTTGTGTTTGTAGAGTAATTTTTGAGATAAAAAGTACAAAAATTTGTTTGGTTTGCCTTTTTCCAGAAATGGTTTTGAAAAATTATTTTGAGGAGAAAATTTTTAAAAAAGTGATTGATTTTTGATGTGTATGAGAGAGAGAGAGAGTGATTTTGGAAAGTAGGTAACCAAACAAAATTTTGAGATTTTTTTTGAAAAAATTTGTTTGGTTTGATTATTCCTGAAAATTTGTTTGTAGAGAATTTTTTCCAAAAATTTTTCTAAAAAACCAACCAAACAAATATGTTTCCATTTTTCTTTGTCTCTCTCTGTAGATTTGTTTGTATGCATTAGAACCATTGCATCTTCACCGATGGCTTATTATGGGCTGTTTTAGAAACTTGGTTAAAAGTCAAATTTTGACTTTTAATTTTTTTTAAGTCACATCATTTCTTTAATTTTTTTATATATATTTTTAAAAAAATCAAAAAAATTAACTTTTAAGTAACTGTTCAAAATAATTTTATATACATCAAACTTAGTAGGGTTTGACGAGCAAGACGCCGATTCAAATGTATTAGTGCTTGGGTACCTAAACCAGTCCATGAGAGGGCCTTGTGTAATAATTTTGGGCCAACATATGTAAAAATAAGGTGGGTTTTTAAGGAGATGTTACTTTTCACAATACATCTTTGAAAAGATTGGTCATATTTCTTGGCTCGTAATTGTTTTTTTGACAGATTTATTTTTTTTATTTTGTTATTTAGTTGGAATAGCCCTTTGAAGTCTTACTTAAGTATTGTTGTTGTTTATTAATATAATATTTCTCATGTTGTCTTTAAAAAAAAAAAAAAAAAAAAAAAGGGTAGGGCTATGTGTTCATTTATGCAAAAATATTATATAAAGGAATAAAAATAACAAATGTGTCGCACTCAAGGTCCCGTAGCTCAGTTGGTTAGAGCGTTGGTCTTATGAGCCGAAGGTCGCGGGTTCGAGCCCCGCCGGGACCATTTCTTCAATAAATTCTGTGTTTTCATCAATCCCAAGTTTCTGTTCTACCATTGTATATAACGATTTGATTCTTAATTTTTATGAAATTAATACGAATCTATGAGTAAATCTATTTTAAAGTGAATTTTTAGTAAATTCACGATTCGATTTACTTTTTACAATTCTTAAAATTATATATTGTCCGATATATTTTGGACTTTTTTTTTTTCCCATCTTTTTAATGAAAATAACATAATACAACTTCTAATAACATTTAGTACCAAAATAACCAATATATATATACATGATTTGTTGTTAAAAATTCTTTAAAAAATCATAATATATCCTTTAAAATATTAAAAATTAAAATAACCTACACTATGAATTATCTATTATTATTTTATTAAATTAAATATAATTGCATATTTCATGAGTGTGGTCAATTATACCTTTTAAAATATTTTAGACTTTAAAATAAAATCATAAATAATTCTTCTTATTATTTAGTCATTGTAACTTAGAAATGTTCATTGGAAAAATATGTATGCATGTTGTCCAAATTTCAATATCGTTATTAAATTATTGTTACTTTGTAAATTGAGAGTTATCTTTGTTTACTGTCTTTATTAAGAATGATTGATAAGAAATATCTAAAAAAAAGGAAAAGATAATATGATAATTTTGCATAGGAACCTTTGTTAACTTCTGTGGAGATATATTTTCTGAGCACCAACACGTGGCCGAGGTGACGCCGACGCGTCAATCGAGGTGCCACGTGTCCTGGTCATGATGCCGAGGTTATCTCGGCTAAGCCGAGGTTATCTACGAGAATACCGGAATCCGAGATAAACGGATATGGGATAAGAGTCCTAGATTGGGAGAAGACTTCAGTTTGGGTAAAGATAAGACTTTTAGAGAGTTTATATTAATCCCACTGGGAGTCACAGATTAGCAGTAATCCTAAGTCCATTAGGGTTAGGCTCCTATTGGGACTAGAATTGTATTGGCTATAAAAGAGAGGCACCCCCATGGGTCTAAGGTATGCTTTTGATATTCTATCTAGTGGGTTAAGCACTATTGATTATCTTTGAGAGATATTAAGTACTGACTTGATCGTCGGAGTACCTCCGGGTGGACGGGCCACCGCCGGAGACTCTTCTTTCTGTTGCAGGTCAGACAGGTGCCATCTATTCCGCCGGTGTTCTCCAGTTGAGTATTGAGTCAGCAGTGTGGCCAAAAAATCACTCACACAATTTGGCGCCGTCTGTGGGAAAGAAAGGAGAATAGATGGCCATCACCGTATAAGATCAACGTGTTGAAAACGACGAGTTTAGCGAAGATGGAGAGTCTGTCGACATAAACGGAATGAAGACCCTTCTAGAAGGGATGCGAAGACAGGGGGTATGAGCGCTCCCAAGGAGATGACATTCAAGTATAGAAGAGCTCAACCTAAGTGAGCAGATCCTGGATTTCAGGCCCCGGACCCCAGATTCCAGAAGACATGATCTCGGCCTGGATGAATAGGTCTGAGAAGAGAAGAGCTCAACCTGAGTGAGCAGATCCAAGATTCCAGAAGACAAGATCTCGGCACTTAAGTCCGAAAAGAAAAACGGCTCGCCGATGCGAGGCCTAGGTTGAAACCAAGTAAGATCAACAGAGAAATCAAGGCTAACAATCTCGGCTTGAAACCAACTTCGGCGAACAAGATCACTTGCACAAGTTTAATGTAAATATAAGTCCACATTAGGGGGCAGAGAGTTATAAATGATGTTTAACACTTGTTGAAATTTGTAGCAATTTACAAGTTAAAGTTAAACTGATGTTATGTTTAACACTTGTTGAAATTTGTAGCAATTTACAAGTTGAAGTTAAACCGATGTTATGTTTAAACTTGTTGAAATTTGTAGCAATTTGCAAGTTGAAGTTAAACCGATGTTATGTTTAAACTTGTTGAAATTTGTAGCAATTTGCAAGTTGAAGTTAAACCGAGATCATTGTTTAACACTTGTTGAAACTTGAGAAAAGTTTATAAGTTAAAATTAAACTGAGATTATGTATGATAGCTCATACACTTGAATGGGTTCTTGGAATTCTTGTTCTTTAAAGAGACATGTCGGCCTTAACGATGATCTCGGTTGCGATACTTTAAGCCGACATACTGGAAAGTACCGATATAGGTTCCATCACCTCAGAATGCCGAGGTAATAGAACCTAGGGGACAGTTGTGGGGATATATTTTCTGAGCACCAACACGTGGCCAAGGTGACGCCGACGCGTCAGCCGAGGTGCCACGTGTCCTGGTCATGATGCCGATGTTATCTCGGCTAGGCTGAGGTTATCTGCGAGGATACCGGAATTCGAGATAAGCGGATATGGGACAAGAGTCCTAGATTGGGAGAAGACTTCAGTTTGGGTAAAGATAAGACTCTTAGAGAGTTTATCCTAATCCCACTGGGAGTCCCAGATTAGCAATAATCCTAAGTCCATTAGGGCTAGGCTCCTATTGGGACTATGATTGTATTGGCTATAAAAGAGAGGCACCCCTATGGGTCTAAGGTATGCTTTTGATATTCTGTCTAGTGAGTTAAGCACTATTGATTATCTTTGAGAGATATTGAGTACTGACTTGATCGTCGGAGTATCCCCGGGTGGACGAGCCACCGCCGGAGACTCTTCTTTCTTTTTCAGGTCAGACAGGTGTTATCTATTCTGCCGGTGTTCTCCAATTAAATACTAAGTTGGCAGTATGGTCGGAAATTGACACACACAACTTATTACTTATTAAATTACGTGATCATTGAAAATAATATTTTCATTGATTTAAGTCTAAATATTTCATATTCATAAGTTATATTTAATGTCCAAGTATAGATATATTTTTCTAAGTAATTTAGAAAAAAAAAAAAAAAGTGATTGAATTTTTACAATTCACGATTCAATTTGATTCGCGATTCAGTATGAGACCTTTTTGATTCACGATTCGAATTTTGATTTAACAATTATGCCCAGAAGTATTTTTTTTTTTACCATCACCTATATTAATTTTTGCAATGATTTTATCAAAAATGTTTGGGAGTTTTAAAATAGGAGCTCTAAAGGAGCTCTAACTGTGTAGGCCCCACAATGAAGATGATGTTTATGCTTGTGTTTGTTTTTTGTTTTTTGTTTTTTTGTTTTTTATATATTTTTTACATCACTAAAACTGAATTTAGAGCCCTAACTCTAGAGTTCTGAATCATCACTCTAATTTTATATAGGCGTTGAGAGCTTTAGTTTTTGTTAGACTTGTGGAATAACAACCCTAGCTCTTAGAGGATATTTGTGTGTGCAACATGGCCAACTTTTCAATATGTATGCTGTGGCTTAGTTTTGGAAGAAGCTATTTTAATAATTTTTTAATTTTTTATAAAAAAAATATGAATAAAAATAAAGAGAGTATGTGATAATTTATAGTGACTTTTTGACTTTTTAACTAAAACTTCAAGTTGTCAAACGAGACCTAAGTAATTGATGAATCTACTCTTTCACAAACAGTGTCTTATATTACGAGAGCAGGTCTAAATGAATTCAAGAGTTAAGATATAATTACAGGGTTTTGATGGCATGGAAATTACCCAGTAGCACAATACTAAAAAAAAAAGAAGCTATTTTATGATAATGTATGCTATGATCATTTTTTTTTTTAAACATATATATATATATGTATATTGATCAAACAACATATTCAATTTAAGTGTTGGTGGTTCAATTTTTAGGTGGTGCTCCATCTATTACAAGGCCCATAAGAAGTTGGCCCATAACCATCGTTTTGTTCATCTGTCGCTGTAAGCCCAGAAAATCAAGTAAACCGTAGACCACCCCCTAAAAATGCGACCTCAAGTTCTCTACCATTCAGGCTTTGACAAGTGTTACCAAAATATTTATGTATATGTATATACAGTATGGGCTTGTCACCGGGACCGGCCTATTTGGGCTAACTTGTATGATCTGATTTGCTAGATTAGTTATGAATTTGTTTTTTATTGACATAATAATCATAGCTTTATGATTTATTATTAAATAAATGAACAATAAGTATAATTTAAAAAATATGACAAATTATGTATTTTACTTTTTAATTTCAATTTTATATTTATTTTAGTTCCTTAAATGTCAAGTGACAGGAGAATCATATTATAACAAACATAAATTAAAGTCTGAATATTTTAATTATTACAAAAAGAAGATGAAAAAATACAATAATTTCCATGAATAATTTTTTTTCTTCAAAAATACACTATATAAAAGTATAATTTTTTTTCTTCAAAAATACACTATATAATAATTATTTTGAAATTATACGACAAAAATTATCCAATCTATCGAATAATTTCCATGAATAATTTATTCTAGAAGATGCACGGTCCGATTGATTTGTTGGCTAGTTTGAAAAATGCAGGAATCCAGTTGGTTGGAACAAACTCTCTTCGGTGCACTTAGTTTCACTGGATCCTACACTCAGCTTGACCATTGGGGGGTTGATCTTTCAAATTCAAAAAGATCATACCCCTCCATCAATTGAGTTGGGGTGTCACTTGTGAGTCTGTGACAAACTGAGTGGCTCTAAAGACAAAAATCTCTCTCTCTCTCTCTCATTAGATTTTCTATCTCCTATCAGAGTGTCTCCCATGGCCTCATGGGCTATGACAACTTACCTCCCATGCTTTTCTTTCATTCTATTAAGTATTGCAATCCACCCATCAACCCACACCATTCCAAGATCATAGCTTGTGTCTTCTGCCTTGGTATGTATTCCCCACATTTCTTCCTCATTTATTGTCTTTGGTTGTAACTCTTTTATTTATTTTTATTTTTTATCGTTTGATCAATTACTTAAATTGTGCATTCCACTTTTATGTTTATAAGGCATGTTTGGAAATATTAGTTCTTCAAAAACTATTTTATTTGTACTTAAAAGAGTCACAGCAATGGCAAAGTAGAGCTATAGTGTTGTCATGATTCAAGCGTCATCTATGCTCTCTTTGCAATTTATATTTAGAAATGATATGTATCTAAGAAAAAATACTAAGAAAAGTAACTAGAATTTGAATGTACGGTATAGATTTAGACTTGGCGTAGCATGTCACAATTAGAATGAATCTAATACACACATTTTAAATTTTGGGCATTTTTTGAGTCTTTTTTTTTGGGTATTCAGCATTGGTGATTTATAATTTGCAAGTCCAGTGGAGAGCGGATAAATTAGATAGTTGTCTTCTCTGACTAGAGTTCATCTGCATAACAAGCTAACCTTGAATGCATTTTAAAACTCGTCAATTTTTTTACCTCGGCTCGATCAGTTATATGCACTAAAAAAAAAAAAAAAAAACCTAAGCTACCCTAATATGCCTCATGGAGAAACATGACCGATACTTAATTGCAGAGTAGCAAATAGAAGTAAAAATTAAACAGTTCACTAGTTGTCTAGTTATAGCATATATTGTCTTTTTATTTTTTTATATTTATAGCTTAATAAGAAGCATCTTGTGTTATACATTTGATCTAGATTTCTTCCCCTTTCATTTTCTATTCTATTTTATTTTATTTATTTTTATTATTATCATCAGGACTATCAATCTTGCTTTATTTTTGTAGTAGCACACCATTTTGGGCATATAATAGCTCATCTCTAACATTTCAGTTTGTATCTAGTCTTTTTGCATATTGATTAAAAAGAAAAAAAATCTTGGGTTTCTGGTTTTATATGAAACACGTCTAAATCATTGTGGAAACTTCCAGGTTAATGTTAATCACGATTCGTTCATTCAACATTGCAAACTACCCAAATGGGTTCGGGAAATTGGTTCAAGTCAATAATTTGCCTAAAGAAAGCCAAGTACAAACGATCCAAACAAGTGAAGGTAGTTTTCCTATTGTAAATGCGCCATTTTGTCACACTAAATTAAACTCTATGCTAATTAGTAGAATAAATTCATTCAATCTGAGACACAACTCTCATTTTTCCACCCTAATCTTCTAACTTCACAGGTGTTGTAAAGATACTTATACAATTTGTACTCATCTTGTTTATCATTTGTATTAATATTTAGATCTCTGTGTATGTGTGTATGCACGTGTATTGTAATATTGCTTCTTCTTTTTTTCTTCTTTTTTTTTTGGTCCTTTTTCTCTAATTGGCTCTTAGCACCTTTTGGAAATAGGTACACACAGCGAACAACAAGCCAAATGGATCAGAAAACAGTGCTTCTAGTGAAAAATCCGGTGTTATTAGTATGCCGATGGAACATATTGCTGCCATGCGCATTCAAGCTGCGTTTCGAGCATTTAGGGTATGTATTGCCCCTATGTGCCCTAAACATATTGACTCATTATCCCCTAAACATATCGACTCATCGTCTAATTTGAATCTTTAGATCTGTTTTCATTTTCTTTTTTCTCTCTGTTTTTAACCTTTTGTCATTGATTTTTACTTATAAGAAGTTGTGCAAAGTCTATCTTTTATGTTTAGCCTTGTCTGTCAAAAACTATTGAAATTCGAATAAATTTTGAAGAGATTTATAGCTTATGTCTATGGGTTTTTGCTGTCAAAGCTAGAAAAATCATTCAAAATGCTTCCCATTTGATACATAAACTAGGAAGACAAAGGAAGTGAGGTTTTGGGCTTTAGTTAATCAATTCAGAAGCCAGGATTTTGGTTAAGAGGGCCAGCAAGAGTCAAAAGTAATTACACCAACCAAGTTCGACAAAAAATCAAAAAATCAAAAAATCAAAAAAAAAAATCAAAAACAAACTTCATAATTTTCAAATAAAACATGAGTTTTGTCATTCAAAAAAAAAGAAGGAAAAAGAAGATATTTGCAAACAAACTAATAATCAGATAATGCTTATGCTCATATTCCTCAGTATCCTTAAATCATAACAATGTGTTTGATAAAAATAAATAAACAGAAAACATAATAGCAGCGCATTTGATTATCCTTAACCTCTTCTAATGCCCATGTTAATCACCAACACATCCATATTATATTATTGTAGTTTCATAATCTTTATCATGGTTTCATCACCATCGTGCACCTTGCAGGCGAGGAAAGCTATACGTCATCTGAGAGGGACTGAGAAATTTGGGACTTCAATTGAAGCTGATAGTGTTAAAATGCAAGCATTGGCCACTTTGAGCCACATACATTCTTGGAGCAAAATACAGAATCAGATTAGAGAGCGTCGACTTTACATGGTCAATGAAGGACGGTTAAGGCAGAAGAAACTTGAAAGTCAGCTAAAACTTGAATCTAAGCTTCAACAGATAGAGGTATTAATCACTCTAAGACGTACTAAGATCAATATTGGCTTGTCTCCTTTTTTTTTTTTTCTTTCTCTTTTTTGTTTTTCCTCCCTACTGCTATAAAGAATCCATTAATCATTATTATTTTTTTTTTTGGAAGTGTTGCGTCTTATATTCCGTAAAGATTTTGAATTTTACTTAGAAATTTTTACAGTAGAGTTTGCCATCTTCTTCTGGGCAAGTGCGTTTTTGCATCCCGGATACAATGAAGAAAATGATTATCCGAAAACAAGAAAGTAGGAAACTTGCTTAGAAAACTCTTGATATCAGAAGATCAAAATCGAGAGAGAGAGACTGCAGAATGTAGTTCTGAACTTTGGATGAATGGCCTGATTTTGCAGGCTATTTATAGGCATGTCTTTAGGAAAACAATGTTGTAACGAGACTTAAAACATATAATACAATCATTTCTATAGAAGTTGCCGAAGACACCAGAGTCGATTGCTAGTTTTGAAGACTTAGATACCACCATTTCAACAAGAAGAGTGTGTTTGGATCTTGAATTCATATATAGTATATTTATAATATAAAAAAAAAAAGAAAAAAAAAAAGAAGAAAAATTAAGTAAAAGCTTCTTCTTCTTTTTTTTTTGGTTGGGTTAGAAAAATGAAAACTCTCTCTTTCCAAATCGTTCCTTTTATTCCTTAATTTCATTCCAGATAAAATTATTTCCGCCTCACATTCTACCTTATTTATTTAGCCCTTGTGGATGAAGACAACAGCTAAACAAATTTCCCTTTTACATTTTCTTTCCCTCCACATATTTTTTCTAAATTTAAGATTTAAACACAACTATGTTTAAATCATGAATTCAGATAGAAATTTGAAAAGAAAAAAATAAATGAAAAAGAAAAATCAACTTATATTTCATTCACATTATCTTCACATTTTGTCTTTTGTCTTTCTAAATTTATGATCCAAACAAAATATAAAAAAAATAGTCAAACAATGCCATCCTGTTTATAGACCTCTTTTAGCATTGCAACAAAGCCAGGGGTTGTCATCCCAGACACAGTACTCTGGCTTCATTATAGCAATGATAAATCATAATCAATAAGCCTGGCCTAGTAAAATACTTGACTCTGAATGTTTGCTCTGTTTGAAAATTATCCAACCAGAGCATGGTTAGCTTCCAAGCTTACCAGCCAAAAGTCATATGCCCTTTTATGTCTGGCATTGACACATGTAATTGCATAATTGAAATTATGGTTTCCCAGTGGCAAAGGGCTCTTAGATTCAACTCTTTCCGCTTAATTGATATTTTTGGTTTGCGAATATATGAAATTTATTTTGCAAGAGCTGTGAATGCAATGTGGACCTTGGGTAGCATCCTCGTCATCACAAAAAATATGATTAATTACATCAAAATCCTTTTTAGTTATTAGCAACTATTACTTTACTTTCTCATATGAACTCATTTATTTTAACTTCTGAAAAATCTAGAAACCTCCTAGATGTTGATTTGTGATTATGTATCAATTTTAAGCAGAATATAAAAATCCCAATCAAACAATCAAGAGAAAGAGACACAAAGATTTTACGTGGAAAAACCACAATTGGACACCTTCCAATTGTGATTAAAAAACCACGGGCCACAGCCACCAGAACAATCCACTAAGAAGATATAAAGGAATTACACAGGTATCACTCTCAATTATCTAGCGAATCCACAACGCCTAATTGAACCAACCTCTATGTGCCTCTTCCAACCCCATCTTCACCACGGAATTGTCTTTCTGATGAGCCACTCCGGATTCCACCACCGAAGCTTCAGACCGAATTCTTCAGAATCCACAACTGAAGAACAACTTTGATGAGCCACTCCAGAATTCACAACTGAAGCTTCAGGCTCGAATTCTTCAGAATCCACAACTGAAGAACAACTCTCTCTTTTGTGTAACAAACAAAACCTTTGATGTAGCCTTTTCAGATCATGAGTTGAATACTCAATAAGACATCAAAGAAAAATAAAATATCCCCAGATATAAACCTTTAAGAACCAAAAAGAAGATCTGGAGGAATAATTAATCCATTCCTTAGTTTTGGGAGAAAACCAAGTATTTATAGAGAACCAAAAGTAATCCAAGATTGGAAAAAACTTCTTGCAGAAAATCAACTTCTTGCAGAGTTCCAACTTCTTGTAGAAAATCAACTTCATTCAAAACTCCCAAGTAATCCTGTTGTTGGAATCTTGTAGAAAACCAACTTCAATCAAAACTCCCAAGAAATCATGTTTTTGAAGGAAACCAACTTCTTAAAGAACTCTTGTTACAACCTTGGTTTTGATTCATGGAATTTGACAACAAAAAGTCCTAACAATCTCCCCCTTTGTCAAATCCTGGATAAAACCAATCTAAAACAAATTTCCTAACAAAAACACTAAAACAATTTTCTAATCAAAACAAGAACAATACCACCAACTAGGAACCAGCACTTATAACCAAAACTCTTTACAAACTTATTTCTCAAGGTCATAATCTGCAAAACAACTGTCAGTGCCACAATCTCCAAAACAAATATTAGTCCCACAAGAGTATATGAAATATAAGACCATCTTGAAACATGAGATAGAAAACATGAATAAAAACGACTTGGAGATTTTAAGACCATGTAGAATGAAAACCTGAACCCGACACATGGCATAAAAACATGAAATCCTAAGACACATTAAAAACAACTTTCTCCCCTCAAACAACAAAAGCAAGATCATAAACCACACAAGCATGATATGATGATGTAAATATCAGGACATGCAAAACACTATAGCCAATCTCCCTTATACAACAAATCAAAGTGATCATGCTAACAAACTCTTGTAATGATAAACCAAACTCCCTTACCAACCCAAATCAAGATGAACCAGACTCCCCCTCACTAAAAGCAACCACAAACACTGAAAACAGTGAACAAGAAGAAAACGACAAAAATAATATGGTGGAGCAAGCAAGGAATTTCTGATTTGTACCTTGAAACACACAAGATTATCCAAGAAGCACAATTACAAGAAAACACCATGTGCACAGCCTCTAGAAAATTCCTCATAAAAGAAAGTGATGCATTATGTGAAAAGCATAGATCCCATGATAAAAGTGTGTGTGTGACTCTTGGAGTTCGACAAACACAAGATTCAAATCCTAGTAGTGATGTAAAGGCTGGACCTCCGACAAAAGAATCTAAGCACAACTAAGGAAAGTCAAACCACTAGAAATCAAGAGGTATTTGTTGAGTAAAGGCGGAGGCTCCCCCTCAATCAATGAATCCTTTATATTTTTCCTTTTTTTTCACATTTTTTTCCTTTTCTTTCTTTTGCACATTTATTTTCTTTCTTTTCTTTCTTGTGCACATTTTTTTTTTTTCTTTTCTTTTGCACACTCATCGGCGGCTGACACGCTCAAGAGTATGGAAACCGAACCAGAGAAGCATGGATATAATAAGGATGGCCTGGTTGGTGACTCTGAGGTAGCCTTTTCCTCATGGCTGGACTACAAAAAATAGAGAGGAAAGCCATGGAGATGCAAAAAGATGGAAGATGGTTAAGAGACTCAACATCACCCATGATATGCTAGTATAGGTCAATTCCTCTAAAAAAGCAAAAGATATCATGCCAGAAGTCTATAGAAAAAATAACCACTAAGGCAAAAGACTCCAATATTTGCTAATCCAAGAGTGTGTACAGAATGAGACATACTAATCAAAGAACACACACTCCAAAATGAGTAATGACCACAGAAAGCACACACATATTAACATGTAATGGTTATTCTCATCAATTCCAATATGCACCAAGGACCATCAAAAATTTCAAGCTTGCAAAACCATACTAAGAAAATCTTTTTGGATTTTTTTTTTTAACAAAAAAGCAAGACATAAAAAAAAAAAAAACATGCACACAACTTTTCTTTTCTTTTTTTTCTCATAAAAAAAACACAGAGACCCCAAAAAACTAAAAAAAGAAAACACATTAACTCAAGTCAAGTTTTCTTACCCAAATCTTTTTGGTCTTAACAAAATTAGGTTTAGCGGTCTTGGTAAATGTCGTGGTGTTGTGAACACCCTCATGAATCTTGGTATTCCGCTTGGACATGTAAGGTTGTCTACTAACCCAAAAAGTATTCGAATTTCTACCCTTTTGAGACATTCTCCCATGCAATTTATAACAAAAAGGGCGAATATGGCCATGCATACCACAATGATGACAAATAAAAACAGGGTGTACCTTGTTTACTTTTACCTTACCAAACCTAAGAAGTTTGAGAAGTCTATCCTCATGTTGAATCTTTTGTCCTCCTTTTCCTTGAGTTCTTGTATCATGAGATGTGGATGCACTCTGTTGTTGTTCTTTCTTACCTCCAAAGCCAATGCCACTCTTGTCAGAACAGATTTGTTGAGACCCAATAATATCCTCCAAAGTCTTTGATCCTTTGTTCCAAAGACCAATGGTAACCATGGCACACTTGAGCTCTTCCTCTTTCTTGATCATTAGTTCTTCCAAGGCAACTTGTGACATCTCGAGAGATTCAATCTTTTCTTCAAACATGGCATGGGTTTCCTGTAGCTCATTCCTCTCTGTCTCACAAGTCAACAGTTTTGCACAAAGAACTTGTTGATCATCAGCTATCTTGATGGCATTGATCCTAGCCTTGGAAATCTCCTCCTTAAGTTTGACATTCTCACATTCACATGCTTTGAGTTTCTTTGTGAGTTTGTCATTCAATTTGAATAACTTAAGAGACTCCTTATACAACTTTTCATAAGCTTGTTCAAGCTCTTCATTATCACAAATCAAACAAGATCTCGTTCTAAAAATAAATATTTTTTTTTAAAAAAAAATAGAGCAATCTAAAAGAAGTTTTTTTTTTTAAAAAAAAAAAAATAGAACGACCCGCTCTGATACCAATTGAAAAATCTAGAAACCTCCTAGATGTTGATTTGTGATTATGTATCAATTTTAAGCAGAATATAAAAATCCCAATCAAACAATCAAGAGAAAGAGACACAAAGATTTTACGTGGAAAAACCACAATTGGACACCTTCCAATTGTGATTAAAAAACCACGGGCCACAGCCACCAGAACAATCCACTAAGAAGATATAAAGGAATTACACAGGTATCACTCTCAATTATCTAGTGAATCCACAACGCCTAATTGAACCAACCTCTATGTGCCTCTTCCAACCCCATCTTCACCACGGAATTGTCTTTCTGATGAGCCACTCCGGATTCCACCACCGAAGCTTCAGACCGAATTCTTCAGAATCCACAACTGAAGAACAACTTTGATGAGCCACTCCAGAATTCACAACTGAAGCTTCAGGCTCGAATTCTTCAGAATCCACAACTGAAGAACAACTCTCTCTTTTGTGTAACAAACAAAACCTTTGATGTAGCCTTTTCAGATCATGAGTTGAATACTCAATAAGACATCAAAGAAAAATAAAATATCCCCAGATATAAACCTTTAAGAACCAAAAAGAAGATCTGGAGGAATAATTAATCCATTCCTTAGTTTTGGGAGAAAACCAAGTATTTATAGAGAACCAAAAGTAATCCAAGATTGGAAAAAACTTCTTGCAGAAAATCAACTTCTTGCAGAGTTCCAACTTCTTGTAGAAAATCAACTTCATTCAAAACTCCCAAGTAATCCTGTTGTTGGAATCTTGTAGAAAACCAACTTCAATCAAAACTCCCAAGAAATCATGTTTTTGAAGGAAACCAACTTCTTAAAGAACTCTTGTTACAACCTTGGTTTTGATTCATGGAATTTGACAACAAAAAGTCCTAACAACTTCCTAAACTATTAAAAATCATTCCAAATATTCTTCTTATGGAACAGGTAAAGTGAAGCATTTTTGTAATTTAAAGGTCAAAAGTGTATGAGTATATAGATAAGAGGGTAAAGTGATATTTGCTAATAATTGAGAAGTGTGGGTATAATTAACCCAAAAAAAAATGATCTAACCATCATAATTTTTTGAGACTGAATGCAAATTGTGAAATGAAGTACAAGTTGGCAATTCTATAAGTTTAAAAACTTCCTGAAACTGATTTAAGACACAAGCAACCAGCATTGCTTGACTGTCAATGCTTCCAAAAAAACAATCTTCTTTTAAGTTTTGCTCTAAAAAAAGCAAGAGAAATGCTTCCCTAACTTTATTTGATCAAGTCAGAGAGGAAATTTGGCCCCCACTAATGGAAATTCTAGCAGGTGGAATGGTGTGGCGGTGCTGAAACAATGGAGGAAATAATCTCCAGGGTATACCAGAGAGAAGAAGCAGCTGTCAAGCGTGAGCGAGCCATGGCATATGCCTTCTCTCATCAGGTACTGAGTTTACTATGTCTATTTAACTGTGTTTTCGTTTTCTGTTACTGTTTTTTAGAAAACAGAATCATTTTCATTTTGAAACAAATGGGTGAACATGTTTTGCAGTGGAGGGCCAACTCTGGGCAGTGCTTCGGCCAGGCCTACTACGATCTTGGCAAAGAGAGCTGGGGATGGAGCTGGAAGGAACGGTGGATAGCTGTTCGTCCATGGGAGACTCGGGTTCACACCCAATCAATTGTCATCCCAAATAAGGTTCAGAGCAGACCGGTGAGCAAGGCAGGTAAAACTAATAACCAGCCAGCAACGAAAATTGTAGTTTCAGTTAAACCCGCATCATCTAATGGGAAGGTAACCACAAAAGCAACAAGATCGCACAGCCTAAGTTCCGAGAAACGAGCCCTTCGAGAGCCAAAATGTGAAGTTTTAAGCTTGCACCAATCCGAAAATGATGAAGCAAAGACCAAGCAAGAGAAAAACATAGTTTAACAGAGGTCCTTTTTCCAATTTTTTTTTTCTTCTCTCTTCTGGTTTGCTATGTTGCCTGCAGAATAAAAACCAGACCTCTTACCAGGGACTGAATTGTTCATCGTCATCAATACTATAGTGTTTTGTGTAATATTTTTCTGTCATCCGTAAAGTTGTTGTAATGCTTGTTATATGTATGTAATTTAATCCAATTTGTATTCGTATCTTACCATATCTGGTGTTATTTTGGCGGGTAAGTTCCTCTGAATCCCAACATAGGTTAAGGGAGCAGGATGTAATGCAAACAAGGAACTCACACATACCCCAACCCTCCAAATCCTTCTCTCAATCTCAATCTCAATCAACAATCTATTTTTTCTTCTTTGTAAAACCACTAAAAACTTCACTAGAAGACACATTTAGATCATCAGACGAAGGAGACACATTTAGATCATCAGACGAAGAAGTAATGCAAGTGGCAATTATTCAACCATTATTCGACAAATTGACGTAACCTCTTGCCTCTGGAAACAGTTCTCTCATGGACCATACAGAAGTACCAGCAAACAATAAGCAATTGTCGCCGTCTCAAAGAAGCCCAAGTGTCAACAATTTTCTTTTCACCAAAGAAGAAAAAAAAAATGGGGCAAGACAGATTTTTATTAGGAGCAGATTTTACAGGGTAGGGGACCATGGGACTAATTGCAAAGTACCAAATTTTTGTGGTATCCATACACTGTATTCTTCTGTTATTGAGTTTTTGTGCTCTTCAACATTCACCTACCATGGTTTCCGCACTTCCTCCCTCTTAGTCTAAAGGATTGACTAAGAGGGCTAGAGTCTTAAACGCAAGTGTGGAGAGACTATTTCTGTAGTTTAAACCCTAAACCCTAGTTGTATGGGATCAAGAAGGTTTATAAAGGAGCCGAGTACTAATTTGTTCAAACTTGAGTTGAAAACATAATTAACTAAAAAAATGTGTTTAGCTTAACTTGTTTAACTTTCAAGCAAGTTTTAATCGAGCTAATAACGAGCCAATCTTGTGTAGCATAATTTTTTTATAACAAATAAAATTTATCAAACCAAATAGTAGATTGTTCAATCTTGATTTGTTTACCTAACAACTCGTTTTACTGCCCTAACTTTACCATAACTTGCTATATCCATCTACTGTACTTGCCAGATTCCTCCACAACCTGAACTTAAAGCTAAAGCAACTATGGGGACCTATGACTCTAATCCAAACCCTCTCCCATCACAAGCCATGTCCACTTTCAGATAGCAACACTTGCCTAACTCAAAGGATTAACCAGAGCATTCAAACAGTACTATTTCAACCAATTTGAACCTGTAAGTCAACTATGGTTCTGCTTAAAGTTTCAATTATTGAAAAAGTTATTGTCTCCCAAAATCTATCTCAAAACAAATCTGACAGAGTATGTTGTGCAGAGGCTAAAGTAGATCTATAAGGGGTAAATGATACACTTTCCCAGTAATGGGTTATTTTCCATTGAAAAGGGAAAGATTTGAAGTGGATAGAATTTTGAGATTAATTATAGTTACTACTCTCTAAATCTTTCTCTTGCTATTTCTACTGTTCTTGGAAAATGACTCCTCGTCGGATGCTTCCGAAAATTCAAGCAGCGATAGAGATGTAAAAGATGAATTATTTCTTTCAATTCTTTTGTGGGTTTAAGGAAAAGTAGTTGAGGGGCATGAACTGTTCCACCAGAAAGTAGTAAAGCAACAAAACAATCACAAGAGAGAGAGAGAGAGAGAGAGAGAGAGCTCTCTCTTTCATCTACATGACAAATGGACTATCTCCAAAATACAGGAAATAAAATAACCCATTTGTTCCCTCTCTCATTTTGAATTGAGATTTGAGAAAGTAACAAGAAGCTCAAATCAAACATCAAATCATGAATAACATAGCTATGAGATACCAAAAATCAAGTGAAATTTCATGTTTTTGTCCGAGATTTCCCCTATTTTCGGAGTAATTTCTCACTGTTGTTCCCAAAACAGTGTTGGATTCAGCATCTATGGCTTGTTCTAAAGAGGGATGGACAAAAAAAAAAAAAAAAAATGAAGATTCGGGAAGGTCTCATTTATAGGATTGGAGGTTTGAAGATTTGAGAACAGAGTCTTTTCATAGAATTGCAAACTTCAGGATAACAAACTAGTTCTCTTTTTTAGTAGTCCTAACTCAAGAAATGAAATTTTTTAGAAACAGTGGTAACATAAAAGTCTATAGCAACAACGATACAAGGCAAATCAACATAAAGAGTTACAAAGTTGAGCTCAAAGAGCACACAATTCAACAGAGAAGTAAGAACATAAAGCAACTAAAAAAGAAAGCACACCGGGATTGAAAAACCTGAAAACACACTCAGATTTCTTCTTCCCACGGTAACGAGCAGCCATTGGATTAAACTGACCAAACTCTCTCTCTCTCTCTCTCTGAAACAGTGATAACAGCTGATTCTTGGTTGCTCCAATGGGTTGATGATTGAGTACTGAAAGAGAAATTCAATGTAACAGTAGACTATACATGGAAAATTGAATGAAATTGAGAAATGAGTATTGAAGATTCACCTGATAGAGAGAGACTGATTTGGTTTTGGAGCTCAAATCAATGGTACGAATCAGAGGAAGCAGAGGACGGCTTGTCGGAAATGCCGTCGTGCTCCTCATCTTCACCCTGAATTCGTGCTGGAATGCGAAACCCGGAAAATCCACCGACCGAGCTGAATCCGATGCCCTGGAACGAGGACGGCTGGATGGGCAGGCTTTGATAGTGGTGGTGGTGGTCGGCGGCAGAAATTGACGACGGGTCGATCCAAGCACGAACTGATTGGGTGTTACTGGACTGAAGGGGTCCCCTCTGTGAAAGAAACTGGTTTTGGCTGAACAACGGTTGCAGCAACTGCGGCGTTGGCGGCGAGTTGAAGATAAATCCACCACCACCACCAGTGCCGGCGGTGTCTCCGCCGGTATTCCAAGCAAACAGTCTCTGGAATCTGCTAATTTCCTGTGGCTGGTGCTCGGACCAGCCACCGGAATTAGCATCGAACCCGAGTGAGGTGGTTCCAGAGAAAATTGCTTGTTCTTGTTCAGTCTGATGCTGTGACTGTTGGTGGTGGTGTTGTTGTTGTTGATGGAGAAGAATTGGGTCTTGGAAAGATTGAAGCGAGAGTCTCAGATCTTGGCTCTGGCTACTAGTTCTCGACAGCAAATCCGGCGGCGGAAAGCTCTGAAACTGCATCGCCGACGAATTAGCCTCCGCCACGGCAGCCGCACCCATTGGGAAGAAAGATTTGATGGTGTCGGCGATGGAGTCGGAGTCCAACGACGGCGGCAAGAAACTCGAGTTGTTGTTATTATTACCCATTTGCATATGTTGTTGCTGATCAATCCTCGAACAAGACCCACCAAGAGCATCCACCACGGTTCCGCCACCGTGGTGGATGCTCGTCAGTTCTTGTTCGTGTTCTTGTTCTTGTTGCTTTTGGTCGAAATTGTTAGCATTAGAGGTAGGGTTCCAAGCGGGTAGCTTCTCGAGCTCATCAATGGCAGCTTTGGCGTTCTTGATGAGCCAGTCCACCGCCTTGCTGGGTCGGTCGTAACCGAGGCGGTCCTGCACGTCGTAGAACTGAATGGCGGTGTGAGCAGACAGCCGCACACGGCGGTCCCTCGGCCCTTTGGCTGTGCAAACCTTACTGTGCCTGTCTTTTCGTCCGGTGGAGCGAACAATGTGACCGCCCTGAACTTCCACAATCTCGCCGCCGGCGTGTCTCAGACCCAATCTTGACGGCGTCGCTTGGTGGTGAGTCTCTCCCATTCTTTCTCGCAATCTCGCATGTTCGATGCTTTGCTCCGCCGGCGATGAAGATCGAAAGTAAGACCGCTTCTTCGACGCCTGCGGTGGTGGCGGTGGCGGTGGTGTATCTAATCTCTCAAACAATAGCTGTTGTTGTAGGTTTGTTTGATGCAATTGTTGTAGATATTGGTTGTGGTGGTGGTGGTGGTGTTCATGAGTAGCTTCTTTCTCTGATTGTTCTGTGTTGTTTTCTTCTTCTAGGTTATGGATTTGACTTTGATGAAGATGATGATGAGGTTGTTGTTGGTGGTGGTGGAGGTGATTATAATGATTCCTGTGAGGATCCAGGAGGCTCAGACCCCTGTCCTGCTTTACTGATTCCAGCTTTTGAATTCAGAGTACTTTTTTTTTTTTTTTGGGTTAGGTTATTGGCTTATTTCTTCTTTCTCTTGTGCTGGTTCTGGTTGCTTCTTCTTGTTTCTGTTGCTCTGCCACAACTGTGAAACCTGATACTGCTCTCTCTGCCTATCCCAAAAGTCTGTTCTTCTGCCATTCAACCCTACAAAACCCATCACCCTAATCTAGGAAAACCCAAACCCACGAGCCTCCGCCCAAAAAAAGCTAACCCATCTCTCTATGCTCTTCCAATTTTTCTCTCTCACTAAAAGTTTCTGATAATAGACCCCTCTCTCTCTCTCTCTCCTCTCTCTCTCTCCTGTCTGCTTCCAAACTGTGGAAACATAAACAGACAGCTGGTAATATGAGTAATACTGAATTCAAGAAGGGTTCCAGTTCATTTTTTTTGTCTAGAGGAGAGAGAGAGAGAGAGGAAGCTGTGGAGGTGGAGGTGGAGGTGGTGATGAAACAGTAAATATATAGACAGAGAGGGCACTGGTGAGGAGGGGACTGTGTTTGGTCAGAAAGAGGATTTAATCACTGCCCTCTTCTGCTGCTGCTGTTCTTGTATTAAACTAGCTATACAGTACACAAACAAAAACCCTAAATATCTATCATTCAATAATTTATTGTTTAGAAAAATAATTTATTAACATAATTTTCTTCTCATAAAATTTTATTTAAAAAATTAACTTGCATTCAAATATTTTTTAAAAATTCTCATTACATAGATTATGTTTTGCCACACCATTAAGAGGATTGTAGAACAAGAAATACTGTAGATGTAGCACTAATATATTGTTTATTAAAATATCAAATTCTTAGTATTTTTAAAAATAATTATAAATCAATAATAATTTTTATTAATATTAATAATTAAAATTTTAAATTTTAAAATTTTCACAAATCTATAATTATTTTTTAAAAGTTTCACTGAATTATTATCTCTTCTGGTTTATTTTGTATCCTAACTAAGGTTTGTAAATACTATCCATTTACTTTTTTTTTTTTTGAGAGAGAAATGATGATTTATCTAATATATTTTATAATTATTTAATTGTTAAAAGCATGACATAAATAATGACATGATATTTCAAAATTATATATTAATGCAAAAAATCTAAAAACACAAAAATAATCACAAAATAGAATACAACTCTAAAGTAAAAGTCATATCTTTTTGTGAGCCTCATATTCATGAATTTGTGTCTGATTCTATAATTATTTTTGCACTGTAAAAGAACTATATATAATAATTTTTCCTCTTTATATCTCGTAAAGTCTTTCTTTTCTCTTTCCTTCACTTAGTTTTTTAAATTTATTTTCCAGCAGTGTTCAATAAAAAAAAATAGCCAGCATATAACATCAATAATTTAAATTCACTTAAAATATGATCCATACCAACAATTCTAAAGATGCACCATTAATATAAAAATTCAGCAATACTAGGTATCATGAAAATTTTTTTATGAAAATAATCATGAAAATTTTGTGACCTTTGGATTACATTTAAAATAACGCACCACACACTAATCAAGATAATCCAAGAATCATAAATTTTTCATGATCATTTTCATGACAAAATTTTTATGATCCCTAATTTTTCCCATAAAAATTTAATTAACTTTCTAATTAAATTTGTGGGACCCTAGACTTTTCCATTATTTTTGCTTCTTAGTTGGAAGTTAGAAGAGTTGGTTGTAAAAAGGAGTGAGTGAATGGATGCTTTGATAGATAGAAGAGATAGATCCTTCAAAATGGCCACCACTGTTGTGAAGTAATCTTGCTTCACCTATAGCTTGTTTTTTCCACCGGTCTAAGAGTAGGCATGTGAAGTCTACAATGAAGCTTGTCCAAAACTGAAGGCTGCAGAACAAGTTTGTCAACAATAGCTGCGATTCACGCCTCAGCCGTAGTTGCATTTGCTGTATTCACATTTATGATTGTAGTTTTTATGCTGTCTAGGCTATCTATAAATAGCCATTGTATTATGAAAGAAATATGTGTGTGGGAGAAAAGAAAAGAAAACAGAGAGTGCAGTGTAATATTTTCAGATATTTCAGAATAAATTTCAGTGAGTTTATTTTCAGTTTGATTCGTTTTTAAGCCTCTCTTTGTAAATCACCATCAGTGGTTTGCACCCCACTCCCACCAACAGTGGTATCAGAGCCCGAAGGTAGCTCGAAGTTGTAGAAATTCTGCAAAACTGTCAAGAACACTCTGTTCTGCGAATTTGCCCAGAACTCAAAGTTGTCAAAATTCATTTTTGATCACATCAGATTGAAGCTCTCGACGATACGAGCACAACGGTGAAAACCACGTCGAAAACCGAGCCTTACAGAAGCTTCACGCGCCACACGCGCCCCCGTGACGCCGTGCTCACGCGCCGACACGCGCACACGCGACCCACGCGTCCTCTTCGCCCGAATTACAGGGTTTGACCCGAGATCCGATCCGCCGACCCATATCCGGATCCAGCTGCTGAGGTCATCAACGACGTCATCTACTGACGTCATACAAGCCGAGCCTCCAAGCCGCCAAGCCGAGCCTCCAAGCCGAGCCGCCAAGCCGACACGCCGAGCCGTTGACCGAGCTGAGCCGTTTATCGAGCCGCCGTTGACCAGAGCCGTTTGACCGAGCTGAGCCTCCGTTGACTGAGCCGCACTGAGATTAATCCAGTGTGACGCGGCTAAGTTACATCCGCAGATCTGAGCCGTTCAACTTGGTTTGGCTTGATCTGAGTCATTCGGAGTCTGTTTCGGGTGATCCAATAGTGTTTTCCAACTATTTGGACTATTCCGGACACATCTGTACGGTCAGAATTTGTAAATTTCATTCTAAAAATTTGCAGATTGTTAAAGACAACCAATGGCCAACACAAACAACTTCTTTCAGCCCCAGTTTCCAAAACTCAGCAAGGAGAATTATGAAAATTGGAGTATTCAAATGCAAGTCCTACTAGCCTCACAAGATTTGTGGGAATTAGTGGATCGAGGATATGATGAGCCAGCTACTCTCGCAGATGAAGGAAATTTAAATGATACTCAGAAGACGGCGTTAAAAGATTCAAGGAGGAAAGATAAAAAGGCCTTGTATCTACTCTATCAAGGTATTGATGAATCAAGTTTTGAGAAGATCTCAGCAGCAACAACCTCTAAAGAGGCATGGAGTATTCTTCGCAATTCACACCGTGGAATTGAGAAGACGATCAGAGTTCGACTACAGGTGTTACGTGGCGAATTCGAGATGCTGCACATGAATGAGAATGAGTCAATTTCTGAGTACTTTAACAGAACATTGACCATTGTTAATCAGATGAGAAGATATGGAGAGAAGATGGAATCCCTTCAAGTGATAGAGAAGATTCTTCGATCACTCAGTTCCAAGTTCGAGCACGTGGTTGTAGCAATAGAAGAGTCCAAAGATCTCAGTGCCATGACCACCGATGAGTTGATGGGCACACTTGAGATTCATGAACAAAGGATCAACAAGAAGACTTCCTCAAGTTCTCTAGAGCAAGCTCTTCAATCAAAGCTGTCTTTCAGAGATGACAGAAACGAGCAAGGGGGAACATCACAAAGAAGCCGAGGAAGAGGTCGTGGTTACAATAACCGAAGTTCTGTTTTTCGAGGAAGAGGCGGAAGAGGTCCAGCCAGAGGAGGAAGAAGTCAACCACACTTTGCTCCAAGAGGAAGAGCAAGAGGTAGAGGAGGTGGTTACAACAACCGACCAGGTTTTGACAAAAGTAATGTTCAGTGTTACCAGTGCCACAAGTTCGGGCATTACAGCAATGAATGCCGAAGTAGAGCAACAACAGAAGCCAGCGAGCAAGCAAATTTTGCCGAGGAGGAAACGAACAAAGTTGGACCTACAGTCCTGTTTGTTCACCATGGAGACACTGAAAATCAAAACAATGTTTGGTATCTAGATTCGGGAGCCAGTAACCACATGTGTGGTAAAAGAGAGCTCTTTGTTGAGCTTGACGAGACTGTACAAGCACAAGTCTCATTTGGTGATTCTTCAAAGACTCCAGTGAAAGGAAGAGGTAATATTCTAATCAAGCTCAAAAATGGAGATCATGATTACATCTCCAATGTTTATTATGTTCCTGCCATGAAGAACAACATTTTGAGTATGGGACAACTCCTAGAGAAAGGATATGACATCAGCATGAAAGATTGTCATCTTACCATCAAAGACAAACCTGGTAATTTGATCGCTCGGGTGAGAATGTCCAAGAATCGGATGTTTGCATTGAACATCCAACATGATGCTGCAAAGTGTTTAAATGTCATCATCAAAGACAAAGACTGGCTATGGCATTTGAGGTTTGGACATCTCAACTTTGGAAGCTTGAAGCTGTTGTCAAGCAAAAATATGGTGAGAGGGCTCCCTCATATTGCTCATACTAATGAAGTCTGTGAAAGCTGCATTCTTGGCAAGCATCACAGAACTAGCTTTGCCAAAGAAGTGAAGTGGAGAGCAACAAAGCCGCTGGAGCTAGTGCACACTGATGTGTGTGGTCCATTGAAGCCGATGTCAAATGGACAGAATAGATACTTTCTCACCTTCATTGATGATTATAGCCGGAAGACATGGGTGTATTTTCTTAAAAGAAAGTCGGAGGTGTTCAGCATCTTCAAAGAATTCAAAGCTTTTGTAGAAAAGCAAAGCGGCTACTACATCAAGACATTGCGATCAGATCAAGGTGGAGAATATACATCAGATGCTTTTGAGAAGTATTGCAAAGAACAGGGAATCAAACATCAAACAACACCATCCTATACGCCACAGTTGAATGGTGTTGCTGAGAGGAAAAATCGCACAATCTTAGATATGGCAAGAAGCATGTTGAAAGGAAAGGGACTGCCCAAGCAATTTTGGGCTGAAGCCGTATCATGTGCTGTGTATTTGTTGAACAGATGTCCAACCAGGAGCCTTCATTCTATGACTCCAGAAGAAGCTTGGAGTTCACATAAGCCAAGTGTCAATCATCTCAGAATATTTGGGTGTGTTGCGTACACCAAGATTCCAGAAGCAAGAAGAACCAAGCTCGATGATAAGGGAGAAAAATGTATCCTTGTCGGATATGGAGATAGAACAATGGGATACAAGTTGTATAATCCCATTACCAAAAAGGTGATCATGAGTCGAGATGTGATATTTGAAGAAGAAGAAGCTTGGAACTGGAATCAAGATGAAGTTGTCAAAGATGCAGAACTCATTCTTGAAGATGAAACATCAAAAGCTCCTGTTGAAATCATAAGAGAAGTTCAAGATGAGCCACAAACTCCTCCACATAGAATTCCTGCACCTAGATCGCCAGTTTCTCACAGAAGTGCTGCATCATCATCATCAGCAGCATCATCAGATGATAGTTTTTTCAAACAACCAAGACCAATGAGAAATTTGCAGGAAATATATGAAGCTACAGAAGAAGTAGATCTGAATTTGTTCTGCCTACTCGCAGATAGTGATCCACTTACCTTCTCAGAAGCCATCCAAGAAGATAAATGGAAGAAAGCAATGGATGAAGAAATTCATGCAATTGAGAAAAATGACACATGGAAGCTTACCAGTCTACCAGAGGGGCACAAACCCATTGGAGTGAAATGGGTATACAAGACAAAGAGGAATGCACAAGGCGAAGTGCAACGCTACAAGGCAAGGTTAGTAGCAAAAGGTTACAAGCAGAGAGCTGGAATTGACTATGGAGAGGTCTTTGCTCCAGTTGCCCGATTGGAGACTATCAGGCTAATGATTTCTTTGGCTGCCCAGCACAAGTGGCAGATTTATCAACTTGATGTGAAATCTGCATTTCTTAATGGTTTCCTCGAAGAAGAAATCTATATTGAACAACCTTCGGGGTATGTTCAGAATAGGCATGAAGACAAAGTGTACAAATTGAAGAAAGAACTTTATGGATTGAAGCAAGCTCCGCGTGCATGGAATACTAGAATTGATCAGTATTTTCATGACAATGGTTTTGAAAAATGTCCATATGAGCACGCACTATATTTGAAGAAGGAAGCTGATGGAAGCATGTTGCTTGCTTGTCTTTATGTTGATGATCTAATCTTCACCGGAAACAATCCAGCCATGTTCAAAGACTTTAAAAGAAGTATGGTCCAAGAATTTGAAATGACAGATATTGGATTGATGGCCCATTTTCTAGGCATTGAAGTGGCACAAAGAAAAGATGGGATTTTTATTTCCCAAAGTGGTTATGCAAAGGAAATTCTCAAGAGATATGGAATGGAAAATTGCAATCCAGTGAACACTCCTGTAGACAATGGAGTAGAGCTCAGAAAAGGTACGAAGACAGGTGATGTGGATCCAACTTATTTCAAGAGCCTAGTTGGAAGTCTTCGCTATCTTACTTGTACCAGGCCAGACATACTCTATGGAGTAGGACTGATCAGCAGATATATGGAAACACCGGATCAGTCACACCTTTATGCAGCAAAGAGGATTCTTCGCTACATCAAAGGTACAGTCGATGATGGTTTATTCAATAAACCAACTGATAATTTCAGTCTTGTTGGCTACTCAGATAGCGACTGGGGACGTGACTTGGATGAACGGAAAAGTACTACGGGGTTTACTTTCTTTATGGGAGATACAGCCTTCACATGGTCATCCAAGAAGCAAGCCATTGTGACATTATCGACTTGCGAAGCTGAGTATGTTGCAGCTAACTCAGCTGTGTGTCATGCAATATGGTTACGGAACATGCTGAAGCATTTGGGATTTCCACAAGAAAAACCCACTAGGATTTTTGTTGATAATCGCTCAGCAATTGCATTGGCGAAAAACCCAGTTTATCATGAAAGAAGTAAGCATATCGACACCCGCTATCATTTCATCCGAGAGCATGTGAAAAATAAAGAGGTGGAATTATTGCCTTGCAAATCCCAAGATCAGCTTGCAGATATTTTCACGAAGCCATTGAAAAATGATCTGTTCAACAGAATGAAGTTAATGCTTGGAATGAAGCAGCAGGGAGAATCAAGATTAAGGGGGGATGTTGTGAAGTAATCTTGCTTCACCTATAGCTTGTTTTTTCCACCGGTCTAAGAGTAGGCATGTGAAGTCTACAATGAAGCTTGTCCAAAACTGAAGGCTGCAGAACAAGTTTGTCAACAATAGCTGCGATTCACGCCTCAGCCGTAGTTGCATTTGCTGTATTCACATTTATGATTGTAGTTTTTATGCTGTCTAGGCTATCTATAAATAGCCATTGTATTATGAAAGAAATATGTGTGTGGGAGAAAAGAAAAGAAAACAGAGAGTGCAGTGTAATATTTTCAGATATTTCAGAATAAATTTCAGTGAGTTTATTTTCAGTTTGATTCGTTTTTAAGCCTCTCTTTGTAAATCACCATCAGTGGTTTGCACCCCACTCCCACCAACAACCACCACCACTACCCCCCAATTTTGAAAGTGACTTCTTTATAGCTTTTGTGGTTTTTCTTAACTTCCCTTATTATCTCTCTCTTTTGCTTCACTTATCCAAACAAACAACATCTTTCCCTCAAATTTCCTTCTCCCAAGTCCATTTTTTTGGTGGTTTGTTGGATTACTGTGCCTCTGGCATCTTAAAGGACAAGTCTTCTTTTTTGGACTAAAGTAATTAGTTAACGTTTATTCAACCAAAAAAAAAAAAAAAAAGTTAACGTTGTTATTAGGAAAAATTATAAATAGATGGAATAGTCACAAAATAATTGTATTATAAATAAGAATTAGTATGTTTTGTTTTAGTTTTTTAAATTCAGTTTTTTGAAAATTGTATTATTTTTTTCGTGTATTTTTGTTTTTAGTAAATATTTTTAAAATTTTAAGGGATTTTTTTACTTTTTTAGATGCACCTTACTTAGATGTATCTAAATAGTAAAATATTTGTGCAAAAATATTTTAAAAATTTAATAAATACACAAAAATATTAAAAAAAATGTACTGAACTTTCGTATTTTTTTTTTGTATTTTTTGATATTTAGTGTATTTTTTAAAGATATTCTTCACAAATATTATACTTTTTAAATGTATTTATATTAGGTGTGTCTAAAATTTTAGAAAAAAATACTTAAAATATTAAAAAAATTCATTGAAAACATTACTCCACTGAAATAAAATTTTGAAAACATTACTCCACTGAAATAAAATTCTCGTGTTATTTCACAGATGTCATTGTGGTCAACCAGGGTAAATTACTGAAATACCCATTGCAAATAATCGTTCTGGAGGGTGTTTAGATTGTTTAGGAACATGTTAAATTAGTTAAAAAATCAAAAATTAATTTAAAAAAAAAAAACAGTGAACCCGTTCTCTTTACCCTTTTATATGTCCTTTCGTAAACAATTAATAAATCCCAAATAAAATCCATTCCTAACAGAACCCTAAGATTATCAATTTTTAATCCAAAAATAAGTAACAAAATAAAAATTTTAAAATAAAAAAATTGGTTCGATTCACAAATCCACTACCATTTTAAAAGTCTCAAGAGCACATAGTTTTTTTACTTTTTTTGTATCTCGAAAATACCCTCCCAAATTTATTAAACATCACAAATCCTTCCAAAATTCAAATATTATTTTTTCCATATCCCGAAAATACCCTTTCAAATTTATTAAATATCACAAACACCTTCAAATATCATAATATGATTATCTATTCTACTTTAAAAAGAGTGAGCATCCTCATTTGTTTTCTACTTCTTTTTTTTCCCAAAATAATCTTCGCAAAATATGTTGGTCACGTTGCCCTGAAAAAGGCGCAATGGTTAGTAATAGTCCTCACACGAAGAGGATTTTGTCAACCGTCACTTTATAATTTTCAACTGTTATTGGTTAGCAATAGTCCTTATCACTTTATAATTTTCAATAGTTATTGACTACACACTCAATTATTTAAGGTCTAATTCTTTTGTAACATTATTGTGAATGAATTTTTAATTTTAATTTTTGAGTTTGTAATATTTTTTATATAATAATACATAATTTTAAAGTTGAGTTTTTCTCAATTTTGAGCTTGAGAGGATTTAACGGACCCATGAGACCTATCACATGTTTCAATTTGATGATTCGAATATTTCATTTTGTAGGACTCTCAGTGTATCATTCATGAAAAAAATGAAATTGATCCAATAATCATGATATTTGTATTTATTGTATTTGTTTTCGAAAAAATAGATAACAACATATTTTGAGAGTATTCATTTTTCTTAAGACACACAATGAAATGAAAACAAATGTATATCATTTATGGAAAAAAATAGATTGATCTAATAATCATAACATTTTCATTTATAGTATTTATCTTTGAAAAAAGAGATGACAAATATATTTTGAGACTATTCATTTTTTTTAAGACACAATAAAACGAAAAGGTTACAATCATTAAATCGACATAATTTTTTTTCCCCTGAAAGATGTATACTATAAAATGAACGTTTTGAATTATCGAAACATATCCTTTAGTAGCCCTATGAACACAAATTCTCTCAAATTCAAATTTAAATTTGAGATAATTTTTTATTTTTTATTTTTATAATAGATAATTTCAATTTTAAAAGTTACGAATTAGTATTTTCTATTGAAATCGAATGGTCATACTCCTATAAATCAATACAAAATTAAATTGAATAAACACAACTATTCATTAACAGACGTTTCGGCTTCTATATAACACAAATTCTCTATTTCTGAAGGTCCAAGTCTCTCTCTCACTGAACAGTGCAAAAGCATCCATCAATAATTTTCATAGGCCAACAGTGATAAATGGCAGTGTTGACCTTTTTTCTACTTTCTATTTTGAACTGTGTTTTCCTCCTTTTACTGCTCTCTCTCTCTCTCTCATATGGGTCTTCACTCAATTAATTTCATCTGATCAATTGTAATGAATTGAGGATAATGATTAATTTCGAGTGAGCCTATTTGATTAATAGTTATTGATTTGAAATTAAGATTTGTTTCTTTTGAGTTGCTTTTGTTTGTCATTGGACTTGTTTTGTTCATGGTTGATGAAAGGGCTAGATATAAAATGGGTCGGATCCACAACTTGGACCGGTCCAATCTTCTAAACCCAAATCTAAACGGGTTAGATGAACATGTAGGCAAGCCAACTAAGCCCAACTCCATTACTAATAGTCCATCCAAGTCCTCAAGCACTTGGGTCCAAGTCGCAGTAGAAAGGCCAGCCCAGCCGCGATACTGGGCTAGGCCGAGCTGCCGGGCTCAATCTATGGGTCGAGCTGATAGGCCTAACCCATCGTCAAAATTAAAGTGGGCACAAAGATATCCGAATGGACCAGTCCATCTCTGTAAATGATCTTGTAAAAGGCCGAGCCGAGGCACAACATCACCGAGCTGAGGCATAACGGTACTGAGCTGAGGGAACCTCTCAGAGAAATGTGGAAGCTGTGAGTATATGCATGTGTAAGTTGCTACCTTAGCTAGTCCTCTACACCTAGAATCACGGAAACAGTTAAACCAAAGGAATATGGTTTGTTATCAGCATGACTACAATGAATATATGCACCCCTTGGCAACTACCAGATGGTCCCCCATCTTGGGCAATGCTAAAAGGAAACTTGGCAGCACTAGAGCTCCAGGAAACCATCTTGGGCAACAAGCAAGGAGTTCTATATAAACTACACAGACTTCACATGGAAGGTAACTAATCTCAGCTGAGCCTTATTTACTAAAACTCAACTCTCTACACTTAGGGAGCACTTGACTTCTTCTCCGATTACTCATTCCCACACAGGAGGGGTTTTTTGGCCAACCCTGGCCGAGTAGCTCTTATAGTGTTCCTTGCTGCAGGACCTCAATTCCTGGATAGTCCAGTCGAGTGCGGAGCTCCGATCCACTTTCATCTAGTGCGGTATCCGGTACACACAATTGGTGCAGTGAGCGTGGAAGCTTCGTCTCTAAGCTCTGCACTCGATTCCGGCGATGGGGATTAAGGACATCCCATTTTCGACACATACTCCATAGACGGAGAAGACAAAGGACAAAGGTTTGGCATTCCCAACCGTTTTAGAAGAACAAACTGGAAACAATAACCGGACTCCCGAATCTGTCGAGCATCGATTGCCCTTCGCTGGAGGTTCTTCTCATCACTTTTTCCTGGAAAAGGATTACAGAGATTGAATCATAGACTCCATGGGGATGGAGATACAGGAGCTAAAAACGAAACTCAAAAAGGTGCTAGGCGATCTAACGAAGAAGAGAATTGATGCAGAGCCCTCTCACCTGCGACAGAGATGCTCGTCCAGAGAACCATCGGTGAAGAAGATCCCCAGAAACGAGTCTGGGCAGCAAAGCCAGCCAATCTCAATACAAAGTGAGGCGGCGAGCAGCCACACCCGTGGTTCATGCCGGAGAAGGGCTAAAAAGCAGAAGACGGTTAGCCAATAGACTGAATACCCTCCTCAAGACCTTCGTACTTGCCTAATTGGCAA
Source organism: Camellia granthamiana (assembly GCA_036172215.1). Lineage (NCBI taxonomy): Eukaryota > Viridiplantae > Streptophyta > Magnoliopsida > Ericales > Theaceae > Camellia > Camellia granthamiana. The sequence continues at coordinate 26,547,640 of CM069907.1, forward strand.
CAAGCAGAATGAGCAACGTCGAGATCATCTAGACCGTACCATCCACCAGAGAGAGCACCGAGTGTTGGATAGGCTTGTCTTCTCCCCATTCTCCTTGGAAATCAAGGCCATGAGACCTCCCAAGAAATTCACCCCACTAAAGTTCACGTCATACAATGGGAAGTCAGACCCATTGACGCACATCAGCCATTATAGACAGATGATGTCCCTATGGAGCCAAGACGAAGCATTGATGTCCAAAGTCTTCCCGTCCAGCTTGGGAGAATCCAGGCTTCGATGGTTCGATCGACTTCCCGCTGGATCAATTTATGAATGGAAGTAGCTCTCCGAAGAGTTCTTAGCCAGGTTCGTCTCCAACACTAAGATCTCGAAAGAGCCGGATACACTGTTCGGTCTTTGAAAGGAACATAAAGAAACGCTATGCAATTATGCTAGGAAGTATTGGGAAGGGTACAATGACCTAGAGGAAAATGTTTGTGTAGCTCGACTTTCTTCACCGCCTCCCTTTCGGAGAGGCTTCGAATTGGTCCTACAGTTTGGACTCCTGTCACGGTTCTGAATCTAATCTCACAAAGTGCAATGTAAGACTGATAAATCACCAAAGAGTCTAAATCCGACAAATCGTTTTGGAAAATCGATTTTAATCAAAAAGCGCCAAATATAGATTGCTTTGCCAGATTACAAAGTCGCCACCTAAATATTTTGTTTTGGGAAAATTTAGGAAACCCTGACTCGTGCCTAAGGCCACGTGTCCATCATCACCAAAGTTGCCTCGGCTCGGGAACTTGGGTACGAGAGGGGAAGGTCCTGAAATAAGCACCCCCGCTCGCCCGATCAAAGGATCGGCCTCTACTAAGCATGATATGTTGTTTTATAAACCTCATGTGTTCTTGTTCCGGTTATTAGCTTACTATGTGATGCACATAGCATACAAGTATAGACTCAATCGCTCAATTTGGAACAAAACATCTCATGTTTGTTTTTTTGAAAATGATTTAAAGTTGCTACCCCCAAGTAGGCTAAAGTGCAGATTTGCCATCCTCAAGTGGGCTTAAAACATGATGATTTGCCACTTCAAGTGGGCTTAAAACTCACATTTTGATGAATTGTTCCAATTCAAGCAATGAAGCCTTCATCCACAAGCATTCATGCAGTTTATCAATTAAGCAATTAGCCTCATGGCAAGCATGAGATCATGGCAACACTTACACTCATGCAAGGATGGTAAAATGTAAAGACTCACCGAGTACTCCGAGCTAAAACAGAAGCTAATTAGAAATCATGCATGATCCTAGCTATGTTAATTGCCTAATGCAACGCATGCAAAAATGCAACTAAGTAGGCTCGGCTATCTAAGATGGCATATGAATGCGACACTTGATGACATGCTTTTGAACACGTATTCAAATATGTATTGAAAGGCAATGCAGTTTGTATGATGCGCCGAGCCCGGTGCATGCAAAACAAATGAATGATGCACGCATGAAAAGCATAAGGTATGCTAATTGAAATATGCCATAAACTAACCATCAAAAGCTAATAAGTAAAAGGGAGAAAGATGTAGGGTTGGAAGACATTCACACACACACACACGCTTATTACAACATTTGCCCTCTCGACGGAGGGTTCGAATAAATTAGCTAACTAGCTACGCTTATTAAACTAATTATTACAAACCGAATTGAGCAACTAGCTAATCTAAACTAAGTAATTACAAACCAAATTAATTAATTAAACACTTAACTAATTAGTTACAAAATAACTAAGCTAATGAACTAGTTTAGCTAAGCAATTTAAACAAATGGCCTCGGGAAGCGAGGGGGATATGCATGCTCGGTCGGCTTCGCTCGGAAATCCATTAGCGTGCCTCCAATTGCCTCTGTTTACACTTGCCTTGACCTCTGAAAATTGTGCTAATCTCCAGAATGCTTTTTCTCCAACACAGGGACCCTCTGGTGGACTGTTGACCAGAAAAGGTGGCTGTAGACCAGAAAAAACTGGTAGGTCGACCACCCATACTGGTCGGTTGACTACTCGTGGTCTGTCGACCAGTTGATTTCCAGACTCCAGTTTTTGCTGCAACAGAGAATAACAGGGGCACAGCAGTGTATTTGCAAGAAATGTGTGCACAACCACCCTCCTTATCATTTCTCAAGCTCAAAGGAGTGCAGTACTCGACTCTCGAGCCACCAACCAAGTATCGCAATGCACAATAGCCAAGAAGCCAAGAAGCCAAGATTGCACGAGTCAATGAATGCACAAATAACGCACAAGAGCCTCCACCTCTATCATGCATGATCAAGAGGGACGGCGACCGAGAAATGAGGCACGTTTCATCACTTTGAGTATGAAATGTCCCTCGTTTCTCGTGTTTGGGTTAATGTCCGATCCAAACACATGCAATGCAACTCAAACATGTTATCTTGACATGTTTTACTTGGTTCAATTTGTTTACTCATTTTAGATTACCAATCCATCCTTTAATTGGTTAAGTCCAAAAGTGAGAAGTCCTCTAATTGGAAAGACGGACCAAGCCATAAGCTTCTTGAGCATGAAAGAAGCATCATGCCGTTGGTTAGTAGAAACCTTCAAAAGAAGGCTAAAACCATTAGGCATGAATGCCTCGATTTCACACTCAAACCAACAAAGGGCTTAAGACATCTTTCAAAGCGATATAACAAATGAAAGATGGTATACAATGACATACATTTCAGCATTGAAAAAAGATGCTAAAGACCTTAAAGCATGCAAACAATGCAAGCATAACATGTTGAAGGCCAAAAACATCAAAGCTAGTAAAGAGCATTTCACAAGAGGCATGCAATACCAAGCCTAAATGACTAAACCAACTATGGACAGACCTAAACCATGCCAAAACAGGGGCCAAAACATCCTGAAACTTGGGTACAAGAATCTAGAAATGCATGCTCATATGATGGCTCATAAACAAGGCATAAACGCACAACTCTTAAACACAATTAAAGAGTGATAAACATGAGAATATGGAAAAGATATAAGCTCTGAAATACCATGCCAAATGATGCCAAGGCATGCAAACATCAAAAGTATAGCATGGTAGGGGCCTTAAAACTCAAGACTAGTGAAACCATTTACACTATAGCTATACAAAGCAAGCCCCAAAAGGCCAAGAACACCCAAAAGAATCCTAAAGCATGTCAAAACAATGCCAAAAACATGCATGGAGTATAGCTAACACATGCTAGAATGGAAGCCTAAAACACCACGTACACTAGGCTAGTGAGTATGATTGCACTACAAGTGCAAAAACCAAGCAAGAGGTGACCCCACCAACCAAAAATAGAGTTATGACATGTAAAAATAACACCAAAAACATGCTTGAACTAGAGCTAAAATAAGCTAGAACAATAGGCCAAGCAAAAACCAAGCAAGAGGTGAACTCACCAACCAAAAACAGAGTTATGGCATGTAAAAATAACACCAAAAACATGCTTGAACTAGAACTAAAACAAGGTAGAACAATAGGCCAAAACACCAAGTATACTAGGCTAGTGAGCAAGATTGCACTACAAGTGCAAAAACCAAGCAAGAGGTGAACTCACCAACCAAAATCAGAGTTAAAGCATGCCAAAAAAAACACCAAAAATGGGCTGAGACTAAGCCAACACATGCTAGAATAACATGCTAACTCATTAGGCATGCAAGGCTAGCAAAGAGGATTTACACTACAAGTGTAAGGATCATGCAACAAGTGATCAAACAAACTAAAAACAGAGTTATAACATGTTAAAAAAGTCACAAAAACATGCTCAAACTAAGCCTCAAGAAGGGAGAAATACATGCTCATTTGATAGGCCAACAACACATGCTAACATGACAAGAGGAGAGGGGACCACCCCCTCCTATTTTGGACCTCAAAATCACATTTCTACCACTGAAAATCCATTGGATTTCAGTGGTAGAAAGGCCAAACAAAGAGTGTTTCAAAAGCTTGACAGATAGCTCAAAAGGCTTTACAAGCCAATGAGCAAAAGGGAGGAAACACCCCCTAGCCAAACAAGGCACAAACCAACACTTTTAGGAATGAAAAACAGAGGAAAAACAGAGGTTTTTGTAATTCAATACCACCCTAAAAACAGCCCCAAAGTAGTTGAAAACTATAGCAAAACAATAGTGCACAAAGAGCTTAAAAGGGATAAGGGGTTACCTTTTGTAACAACCATCGTCACTGTTTACTGATTACCTACTGATTACTGTTTACTGAGACTGAACATGATTGATAATTGAATTGATTAAAGTACCGAACTGACTGACTGAGATCCGAAACTGAATCGATTGACTGTAATTGTTTAAATGCATAATCTATCTGTTTGACTGCCAAATTATCTGTTCTCGTCTTATGCATTAAACTGCAAATTGAAGGCCTTATCGGCGGCCGAAGCCAAAATTGATTAATGTTCTGTGTTCATCATAATTAATGTGATTTTATGACACATTTATCGGAAAATTGATTTGGTATGGTTAAATTAGATTAAAAATGGATAAAATGTAAAGTTTGACTTATTTACCAAAACGCCACTTAGTGGCCACTACTCTACATTTGTTGAGACTTGTATTCATGGAATCAAAAACACTTCATCAGCTCATTTGTGGCCTCTCAACCGAAATTAGAGAGAGATGGAGGGAATTGAGAGGGATTTTGGCTATAATTTGATAATCCTTGAGGAATTGAGGCATATGTTGGCAAATTGAACTTTAAGGCTAGTAATTGAAGACTTAGGTAAGAGAATTTAACCTTTTTATTAATGTCTTTGAACTTGTTCATGCTTAGTTCTTGAGCCTCCAGTGATTTGAGCCTTGAATTGGTCCATATAATGTTGAATTAGAGCTAAATTGTTGCATGCATGTGCATATTGGCAAGTTTTGAGGTTGTAATCCATCATTCCCCACATGCATGTTCATAATCTTGCAATGGTCCATGTTTTCAACTTGTTTTTGGAACATTTGGCTCACTAGAGCATCAAATTGAAGCTTTGAAATGATTTGAATTCATGCATGTTTGCATGTTCTTCATGTTCTTGAAAATGGGTTTGAGACTTGGATTTAATTGACTCACTCTTGGCCTTTGAATTCACAAATTGAGCTTTGGAACTTGTTGAATATTGAGTTTGAATGTGTTTTCCAGAATTTGGGCTCAAGAGGTCGAGTATAGAGTGGAAGAATGCTTGGTTTGAGCTTGGGAGGCAAATCTGGAAATTCCAGAATTTGGCTCCTTCGCTCGAGCGACCAACCTTTACTCTGAGCCACGCTCGAGCGAAGAATTGGTGGCTCGAGCGTAAATTTGCAACATCCAGTACTTTTGCATTTTCGACAGACCGCTCGAGTGAAGGATTCCTCACTCGAGCGATCTCTTTGATTTTGCAAGCTCGCTCGAGCGAAGGAAGGCTCGCTCGAGCGAGACCCCTGTTTTCAGCAAGTTTTGTAAAATGTTTTCTGAGTGCATCTTTGCATCCTCATCCCATTCTAGGCATTCTTAGGCCTAGTTTAAGACATCTTAATGAGGATATAGATGTAGAACACACCGAGGCAAATTAGGGATTAAGTTATTGATCTTCCCCAACTGTATAGCTTAGTGTGTGTTCATCCTGTATACTGTGTAGGGTTGGCTTACCGAGGGGATGCTCTAGCTTGCTGTAGCCCAGAACTCTGTGAGTAACAACTGTGTAAAGATATGTTCAAAAATGATTATCTTCTGAACTGTTTACTTTATTGGATTGTTTACCTTATTGAACTGTTTACGAAACTGCTCACTGAATTGAACTGGTTACTGAACTGTTTACTGAACTGAACTGTTTACTGAATTGATACTGTTTACTGAACTGATACTGTTTACGGAATTGAACTGTTCACTGAACTGATACTGTGTACTGAATGAACGTATGTCTTATATTCTGAACTGTACTGTGGCATCCTTGGCACCTACTGTTTACTGTTACTGTGACAGAGAGATCTCTGTCGGTTCCCAAGTTTGGAACCACTACTGTTTACTGTTATAATGGCCATCCTGTATTTCTGATATGGAACAAAGTGCTGTACGGAACTAAGTGCTACACTGTGAGCCACCTCTAGAATCTATGGAACTAAGTGCTACAGTGTGAGCCACTTCTAGAGTCTGTGCGAGACACCTCTTGAATCCACAGGTACTATACTGCTCTCTGAAATAGTACTGTTACTGTTACTGTTACTGTACTGCTACTGATGGCCATCATTTACTGTTTGGTTTGTTAAGACCCGGTCTTTTAAGACCCACTGTTTACTGTACTGTTATGCCAATGGATGTACCACATATCACTGCTTTAACTGAATGACTGTTATGACCTGAAATATGAGCCACAAACTGAACGACTGATAAACTGACTGAAATGACTGTTTTCAATACTGAAAGGACATTTATTCTTAACCCCTTTACGCATTGTGTTATTCACTGGGCTTTAGCTCACTGCTCATATATATATGTAGGTGTACAGGCACCAGACCGCAGCTAGGAGCGTCAGGCAAGCTTTAATTCTGTCAAGCCAACCACTGTGCCTCACTGCGAGGTTCCGAGCCTAACAAGCTATGGCTTAGGGGCTTAAGGGCGTTTTATTTCCTCGTTTGTCTCTGTAACTGTTTTTTTTACTGTATAGACTGATGGCACCGTACCGTACTGTTTAGTAAGGATTAAGTCCCAGTTTTGACTGATTGTATATTTTGTGCATACTATTATGTACTGGTAGTATAAAGGTATGAAAAATCTTTTTTGCATACAGACTGTCAGCTCATTGGACATTGTTTATTTACTGTATTGGCTTCCGCTATGCCCCTGTACTCTGTATTACTGTATTACTGTCCAGCAGGTCTTTGGTAGTCTCGGATTACTGGCCGGTTACGGCGCTAAACCCATAGGGGCGGGTTTGGGTCGTGACACCTTTGAAGCACAACAGTAAATCAGCATCTTTTCTGAGCCAAACAACCTTCCAATAGCCCAAAAATAGGTTCCAAGGGATCTCAGCCCAATGGTGATCAGCTTTGGTTAAGGGTCTCTTTGCAAAAGTGTAGAGAATTCTAAGCTTAAGGCTAAAAAACAAGAGGAGAATGAGAGAATTTTAGAGAGAGAGAGAGTTTTCAACTCTAAAATTTCTAGAGAGAGAGGACTTTTAGTGTGAGAAGCTCCCAAATTTTCTAACTCTTGCAAAATGGGAGAAATGCCTCATATATAGCAATATACAAGAGTTTGGTCAAAATATCTGATTATGGAACAGGTGGCACAACCTGGAAACAGCTGGAGGGGAAAGATCTTCAAAATATCTGAGTTTGGGACCTTAGTGGTCGATCAGCCACATTTTTTGGTCGGTCGGCCACCCCTGGTGGTGGTCAATTGGCTACTTTTTTGGTCGACAGCCCATTTTTCTGGTCGACAGGCAAAATTCTACTTTCCAAGTCCAAGTTCAAATAGGCATATCTCCTTCATCTGGACTCCTTTTTCAGATTGAAGCCACAGAAGTAAGATTTCCAATGGGGGAAGCCTTGCATCAAAATTCCAACTGTGAAAAAAGTTATGCCTGTTTTGGTGAAGCCGCTCAGTTTCGATCCTACCCGGATTTATGCCGAACTTCTCCTCAACTAGTTTTCTTCTCTCCTCTCTCATTTTCTTCAACTCCAAATCCCTAAACAAGGTATTTTGAAAGATTTTTAAAAAATTTCATCTCTCTTTCATTCATTTCCACTTTGTCCTCGCTCGGTTTACCAAAAAGCGCAACATTTAACGAAATGTGAGCCTTGGAACATCATAGGAACTTTATTTCAAAAATATTTTGAAAGAAAGGGTTTTAAGGTCTAAAAACCATTCAAAATAGCTTTGGTCCAAAATGAGGTGTAAGGTTAGGATTTGACTCTCCTCTTGTTTAAGGAATCAAACCTTTGCACTGCATAACTTTCACTACCAAGTAAGCAATTAATGATGCCCAAGTCTTAAGGGTTGTCAAAAATGGGGTGTCTACAGTTTGTAGTGAGCAGATGGTTGTTATGTCCTTCAAGCATGGTCTGCACCCGGAAAGTAAGTTGAGACAATCACTTACCAAGCGCCCGGCCACAGCACTGAAAGACTTGCGTACCAGGATTGAGCAGTATGCTCGCCTCGAAGATGACCAAATCCCCATCGAGGTAGCATCAACAGAACAAACAGCTTGGCACAAGAAGAGAATAGACCAAGGGGAACATAGGGGACTCACAGTGAATGAGGTCGATAAGTTCAAATCTCACGAAGCAGTCATGATTGTATTCAAAGAACCAATTTACCGTATCTTGGAAAAGATCAAGAGGGAACCCTTCTTTATTTGGCCACCGAAAATGTTGGGAGATCCAGCTCGGCGTAATCAGAAGCTCAGATGCACCTATGACCAAAACAGGGGGCATATGACTCAGAATTACAGAGCATTGAAGCAATACCTAGAAGACGTAGTAACAGCTGGACACCTCCGAGACTACATTGATCAGGATAAAACAGTGGCCGAACCAGGAAACCCACCACCAGAACTGAACAACGAGCACCCACCTCGGTTAGTAATAAATGTGATTCATATAACAATGACCCAGAAACGCGAAGAGGCGCTAAAAGAAGAAATTGCTAAGGCTGTACAAATTCAGCAAGTCATGTCAGTAGAACCCGCATTGAAAAAGATACGCACAGTACCCAACTCCCTTTTGTGCACTGTTTCATTCACTAGAAAGGATCTAGAAGGCATTCAACACCCACATATTGATGCACTGGTTATAACTGTGGGAATTGGGAAACGGTTCGACGTAAAATGAATCTTAGTAGATCAAGGCAGTGCAGCAGACATATTGTATTATGACTTGTTCAGAAAGCTCGGTCTCTCAGAGTAACACCTCACCCCAACAGTAGCTCCATTAGTTGGCTTCAACTCACAGCCAGAATGGCCACTTGGCAAAATAGTATTGCCGGTTGTAGCAGGAACGAAGACCCTCTAGATAGAGTTTTTAGTTATTAATACACCTTCTCCTTACAATGCTACACTTGGCCGTCCATGGATTCACCAAATGGAAGTGGTCCCTTCAACCTACCACCAGCTCATCCGTTTCCCAACGGAACACGGAGTAGAGCAGATCTCAAGGGACCAAGTTGCGTCCAAACATTGCTTCATGGTAGCAATGAAGGCTAAACAACTTTGCAATCGGGTACAGACAGTGGAAGTGGCTGAACAGCCAGTCTTGGAAGATGTGGGGGGAGCCCCAGAGGAAAAGATAGTAGAGGATTTGGAGAAAATCCTGGTAAAATAGGATGAACCAGAAAAGTACTTCCTTATCGGTACCTCGTTAGGCGCTGATGAGAAACTTTAGCTGCTGGAATTGTTGAGGGAAAATATGGAGGTATTCGCATGGTCAGCATATGATACTCCAAGGTTGAACCCAGAATTTGCTTGCCACAAACTCAATATCAAACCCTCTGCTCGACCTGTCGTGCAGAAAAATCAGAGATCCTCAGTTGAGCACACTGAAGCGACAATTGTGGAGATCGAAAAACTCCTAGCATCAGGAGCGATTAGAGAAGTTCAGTACCCACAATGGCTGTCTAACACAGTGGTAGTCAAAAAGAAGAACGAAAAATGGAGAGTCTGTGTTGACTTCACCTGCTTGAACAGAGCTTATCCCAAGGACAATTTTCCTTTACCTCGCATCGATCAACTAGTGGATTCAACAGCAAGGCATCAACGTATGAGCTTTCTGGACGCTTATAGCGGTTATCACCAGATACCACTGTTCGGCCCAGATCAGGAGAAGACAGCGTTTATCACTCCAAGGGGCACTTATTGCTACAAAATAATACCGTTCGGCCTCAAGAACGCCGGGGCAACCTGCCAACGAATGATCACTCGAATGTTCAAGGACCAACTTGGAAAAACCATGGAAGCTTATATAAATGATATGGTAGTAAAAAGCAAGCTTGCCACAAACCACCTTGCAGAATTGAGAGAAGTTTTTAGTATCTTGAAAAACCATCAGCTTCGCCTTAATGCCTCAAAATGCACTTTTAGGGTAGGAACAGGGAAGTTTTTGGGGTACACAGTCACTCACAGAGGAATTGAGGCAAATCCGGACCAAATCAAAGCAATACAAGAGCTTGAAGTACCAACAAAGGCTAAAGAGCTACAAAAGTTGGCCGGAATGGCGGCTGCCCTGAATCGGTTCATCAGCAAGTCTTCAGATCGGATGAAGCCCTTCTTCCAGCTACTGAGAAAGAGGGCAGCGTTCGAATGGAGTCCTGAGTGTACCGAAGCATTGCAAAGTCTCAAAAGATACCTCAGTACACTACCTCTTCTGTCCACTCCAGAACTAGGAGAAGAGCTGTACTTATATCTAGCAGTCTCAGATCACGCCGTAAGCGCGGTATTGATTCAAGAAGTTAACAAGGAACAGAGACCAATATACTATGTTAGCAAGACTACTAGATGCCGAGACATGGTATCTATCCTTGAAAAAGTTAGCTTTCACATTGCTCATCGCCTCAAGAAAGTTGTAACATTACTTCTAGGGACATACCATCAGTGTCCTCACTAAATTCCCCCTCAGATCTATCTTCAGCAGAGCTGATTTCTCTGGCCGAACAGCAAAATGGGCGGTAGAACTTGGTGAGTTTGACATTCGATATCAATCCAAGACAGCAATCAAGGTCCAAGTCTTGGCAGATTTCGTCGCAGAATTCCCCCCTACCCAAAGTACCGAGCCTGATAACTCCAGTTCGGCACAGGCGCCACGTACCACCGAACTCGAAAAGCAATGCGCTTCTAAAGCATGGAAACTCTTTATTGGAAACATCTGGCAGCTCTATGTCGACAGATTATCTAATAATCGAGGCTCAGGAGTAGGGGTAGTACTTATGTCACCAGAAGGATTTATTTGGGAGCAAGCTGGAAGGCTAGGCTGGAAGGCTTCTAATAATGAGGCGAAATACGAAACACTGTTGGCTGGTTTATGCAGTGCCGAACACTTCAGTGCAGAGCAACTTCTTGTTTTCAATGATTCCCAATTGGTGGTGAACCAGCTTTCTGGGGTCTATGAAGCACGAGACGAAAGAATGGCTATGTATGCAAGCAAGGCCAATGATCTACTCAAAAAATTTTGATCCATACGAGTGGAACGAATCAGTCAGGACAAAAACAGTCATGCTAATGCTCTGGCCTGCCTCAGCTCATCAGTAGATACTGAAGACGCTAGAAAAGTTTGGGTTGAGTTCATGCCAGAACCAAGCATTGCATCCCCAGTCCTCTGCAACAACCTAGAGCCAAGCTGGATGGATCCGATACTTGCTTTTTTGAAATTTGGCACTCTCCCCGAAGATAAAAAGGAAGCCAACAAAATCTGACACAGGTCAGCTCGATTCTGGGTCTCACCATTTGGGAAGCTATACAGACGTTCCTATCTCAGTCCTTATCTTTTATGTATGCATCCAAATCTAGTCAAAAATGTTCTCTACGAAATTCATGATGGGATTTGTGGATGCCACGTTGGTGGAAGGTCACTGGCGTACCGAGCCCTCACTCATGGGTACTGGTGGCCACGGATGCAACAAGACGCACAATAGTACGTTCAAAAGTGCGATAAATGTCAGAGGTTTGCTCCACTAATTCATTAGCCAGCCAAAACTCTCACTCCACTCACCAGTCCATAGCCCTTCGCCCAATGGGATCTGGATATTGTCGGACCGTTGGCATGAGGCACTGGGAACAGGCGATTCTTCATCGCTACAACTGACTATTTCACTAAGTGGGTTGAAGTCGAAGCACTGGCAAGTATCAAAAGTAGACACAAAGCGGTTTGTCATGAGAAACGTCATGGTCCGTTTCGGCATTCTGCGGGTGCTGATTGCGGATAATGGAACACAGTTTGATGGAAAGATTTTTAGAAAGTTTTGTGCCGACCTTAAAATCGAATATCGGAACTCTTCTCCAGGCTACCCGCAAAGTAATGGTCAGGTAGAAGCGTCGAACAAAACCATCATCAACGGAGTAAAAAAGCGGCTCGAACATGCAAAAGGAAAGTAGGTCGAAGAGTTACCCCACGTATTATGGGCTTACCGAACCATAGCACAGCGCTCAACGGGGGAAACACCTTACTCACTAACTTATGGAATGGAGGCCATTATCCCACTCGAAGTCGGTCTCCCGACCCTCCGATCTGAACTGTTTGAAAGCACAAGTAACAAGGAAGCAATTACACGAGCACTGGATATGGCAGAAGGCCGAAGAGAAGCAGTACTGATCAGACTTATAGCCTATCAGCAGCAGCTCACCAAAAGTTTCAACCAAAAAGTTTTCCCAAGGCAATTCACACCTTGAGAACTGGTTTTGAGGAAAGTTATGGATCACAAAAGGGTGCCTAGCGAAGGAAAAACTTGAGCCTAACTGGAAAGGTCCGTACAAAGTCACAGATGTTGCTGGAAATGGGGCTTACTACCTAGAGGATCTTAAAGGCCGAGCCATACCTTGGTCTTGGAATATAGCAAATCTCAAGAAATATTATCAATAGAATTATACGCCAACTTCTCTATCAAAATGTAAATACATTTATCTTTTGACCAATGCAAATGCCTCTCTACTTCTCTCAAATTTGTCAAATTTTTGTAATTAGCTTTGGTACTTACCAAATGGAAATAGCTTTGATGTTTATCAAACGGAACTAGCTTTAATACGTACCAAATGGAAATACCTTTGATGTTTATCAAACGGAATTAGCTTTGGTACTTACCAAACAGAAATAGCTTTGATGTTTATCAAACGAAATTAGCTTTGATAATTATCAAATGAACTCAGCTTTGGTCTTAACCCAAACGGACTCAACTTCAGAACGACTGAATAGAATTTAATTTTAGTTAGCACTCAAACATGCCAAGTGGAATTACCTGGTAGAATTATGTTTGGCAACTAAATTGGACTTTAGCCAAGTGGAATTGCTTGGTGGAAACTGCAGTATAGCGATCCTGGTTTTTCCCCTGTCATTTACTATATTTTGGACTCGAGTTCTGTGGTTGGATGTTGTTGTCTGTATCTCGTTTCCAACCTTTGATTCTTTGTAATTAAGTTTTGGGATGTGTTGGGTGAGTTTGGAATAGGTTAGTTATGAGTTAGAACAAATGGTTGCTGCCCAGGATTTGGCTTCTTCGCTCGAGCGAGGTTTTTTGCACTCGAGCGAGCTTTGGGTGTTTGCTTCTTCGCTCAAGCGAGGATTTGTGCGCTCGAGCGAGTACTGTGGATCTTCAGGTTTCTTTTTCAGACGCAGCTTCCGCTCTAGCGATCTTTCTTGCGCTCGAGCGAGTCTTGTGTTTTGTGTCTCTTCGCTCGAGCGAGCAGTATTGCGCTCGAGCGTGCGTCCGCGTCTCTTTTAGACCTAAAGGATGGCATTCTTCGCTCGAGCGAGCTTTCTTGTGCTCGAGCGTGCGTCTGCGTTGGTTCAGACCTAAAGCTTCTCATTGTTCGCTTGAGCGATGATTCTTGCACTCGAGCGAGGTCCTTTTGTGTCTGGTCGCTCGAGCGAGCCCTATTTATATCAAATCGTAGCAGCGTGATTTTATATCACTTTTTCATCCATTTTCACTCCAAACCCTAAAATCAATAGCCTCTCCTCTACACACTCACTCTCTCTACAAATACTCCATGTTCTAGGGGTTTTCTATCCTAGTTCCTTTGTAAGAAAGCTAGAGCATTACGTGGACTTCGTTTTGATCCGAAGAAATTCAAGTTTGGAGCATCTTGAGTTTTTCTCTCCTTCTCCTTTGAGCTCCTTCACTTGAGGTAGGGACAATCTACTCATTTTTATGAGCTTTAACATAAATGTTAGTCATTTTGTATAAATGGTGTGATTTGAAAATTTTGGAAAGTTAGGGTTTTGAGATTTGAAATGTTTGAAAGGGGGGTTTTCTATCTCTAGACTTCGTTGGGTGTGTGAGGTCTTGAAAATGGGGATATTTGGGTAGATTGGATGAAATTTGGTCTTCAGATCAATGTTTGAGAAAATAGGGAAAATGCCCTAATCGAATTTAAATAATTAATTTGTATAATTAATTTAGTAAATTGTGGGAATGTGAAATTGGGTTGAGAATCTTGAAATTAGGGAAAATTGTGATTGAATGGTGTAGTTGGATTGATAAATCACTCACCGATGGAAAATGTAATAAATTATCTGATTGATAGATTTATTTATCTGTTTAGAAATAATTATTTTGGGTTTTCGGTGGAGGATAGTCTTGATTGTTGTAGACACTGTATGATGATTAAGGAAATTGAAACTAATCAATTGGATTATGTCATTGAATGTAACGGTGGAATTAACACATTGAATATGTGAATTGTTGGGTCATTGTATATGACTATGCGTTTAAATACATTGTATATGTATATTGTGTAGGAGGAGATAAGGGATGTACTCCATTTGTTTGGGAGGAGATAGGGGATGGACTCCATTGATAATTAACTTGGCCGGAGTGTCTAGGGTGAAAGTCCTGAAATCTTTTATATATTTGGGTGCCGGTTCCTTCGGATGTAGTTCCGTAAAATGGCAAGAAAATGAAAGTGTTGAATGTTATTGATTATTGAAGTGTTGATATATGAGTTGTAGTCTCATTTTAAATTGTTTGGATAATATTGAATAATGCAAGTGGATTGATTTGGATACATGAAAGGAAGCGGTTAGTAAATGTTGATTGGTTATGGAAAGAACGTAAGTTGGCTTATAAGTGTTAAACATTTATCAAATGCTAATGTTTTAGTTAATTCTCATATACTGTTTAGCATATCTTTACTGGGCTGTGACTCACCCTACTTGGGACATCATTTTCAGGTACAGGTGATATGCCACCTCCAAGGACATAGCTTGGGAGGTTTAGTGGCTGAAGGCTTCTTTTTGTTGTTACTTTTTTGTGTACGTGTAATTAAAGCTAAGGGCTTTATATGTAAAAAAACTAGAACTCTTCTTTTGTGTCACCAAGTATTTTCTTGGGAGGTTGTAAGCCGTTGGGCATCTATTTTTGTTAGCAATCATGTAATATCTTTTGTAAAGAGCACTCTGATGTATAGAATATAATACTACTTCTATGTTTTATGGATCTTATGAATGAATGAATTATGTCTTATTTTGAGGGCGTTACACGCAGTAACATTGTGGGAGCCGAATAATAATGGGTCAACAGGGACGAACGGACATGAGATCAGTCCGTGACATAACTTTTATTCGGCATTGATCCTAGTCGATTGAAGAGCTGAATAAAAGAATCGGCATTCCAACCAGTAGAATAAAGGCCGAGTAGATGCACATGTAATGGATCGAGGGTGGGCCCGACGTTAAGGCCCAAGGGGAGTAATATAAATAGAGGATCATCAGTCAGAGAAAGGTATGTGAGAACTAGTCTGCTTAACTTAAAATACAAGCAATCGAGAGAGTATATACTGACTTATCCGCCGGAGTGCTAATTCTGGCACGCTTGACCAGAGTGTTCATTCTTTTTCAGGTTACCAGCTGAGGATCTCGAGTGCCCCATTGGATCCAAAGAGTATTTCCAGAACCACTCCTCCACAAACATATTTTAAGTAAACATCTCTAAGTCCACAGAATTTCTTAAGTATCGTCACACCAACACTTCAGTATTGCTGTGTACAAACAGAGTTGGAACAAACTTGGCTAAACTCTATCAGGAGCAAACTTCCAGCACTAGTCTGGCTCAACTCCAGGTGGGGGCAAACAATTGTTTTTCAAACCAACCTAAACCTGAATAAGACACCTCTTAATACCTTTATCCCATTCAAATGCACTTATGCTATCAAAGTTGCAACAGACTTAAGTAGCTCTGCCTAAAGAACACAGTCTTCAGTACCGATCTTACTTAGCTTAAAGTGGGGGCAAACAATTGTTTTTCAGAGCCAACCTGGACCTAAGTAAGACCCTCTTCTTTTATTACAAAACCAAGCACAGCCATGCAACATATTCGTTAACCAGACCGAGCATCTATTCGGCCCTGAGGTCCCAACAATGCTCGGCCAGGAGCAAACAGTATAGATAACATTCAGACATAGAAGCAAGAAAACATCAGATTGCAAAATCAAGAGGAAAATTTCATCATCCAACAAAGGCACAACTGGCCTAACAAACAGCAACAAAAAAGAAGACAATTGTCTTAGCAAGTATAAGGAGACAACTCGTCAGGAAGACCGAGCTGCAGTAGATCAGAAACATAAAAACAAAAGAAACTGAGAAAAAGCAAAAACTTCGAATCATTCCAAAGAAGACTTTAGCTTTCATCAACAGAAGGAACCTCAGGAGCAGTGTCCACAATCTTGTCCAGGCCATCTTGAGGAGGAAAAGTAGAGGCAGCTCCAACTTCTTGAGAAGTAGAAGCCTCCTTAACCACATCTCCCACGGCTTCAGTCTCCAGGGTTCCACCCTCTTCAACGTTCACTGCCTCATTGGCAACATCGCTCTCTTAAGTCTTGATCGCAGAATCAGTTTCCGGGGTAACCTTAGCCGGAAGAATTGTAGGGGTAGCAGCAGTCTTTGGTCCCAAGGACCTCGAGGGAACAGGGACATCCTGAAACAAGGGAGACCCTTTAGGAACCTTAGCAGCAGCCAGAGCGCTTGACCAACCTTTCAGAAAGAGCTTGTCCCGCAGCACCAGTATCTCTTCTTTGTAAGCAGCCCCAGCCTCATCCCAACCTTACTGCCAATACTTGGCCTCCAATACAGAATGTTCAGCGGCCATCACCGCAATAACAGCCTCCTGCTCTGCCACTTTCCCTTCAAGTTGGGCCTGTACCCCAATGGCAACTTCCATTGACTTTTTAGCCGAAGTAACAACCTTGCTCAGACGGAACGCCTCCCTCTCGACAGTTCTGCGTCCTTCTTTCTCGGCCTTTAGGCTCACCGCCAGTCTCTCAGCATTCATAGCGGCCTCCAGTACGGCCTTCTTCAGTTCCTTCGCTTTGATGATTGACAGATGCATCCTCTGAATACACTACGACGGATTGCAAAGTATTAAGGGAAAGAAAACAGTAGCATAACACCAAAAAATAAATAAATAAATAAAACAAAACAAGAACACACTTACAGCGGTCATCATCTGAAGGGTCCCCTTCAGAACTGAAATATCGTGGGGCCCGTTATGATCAGCCATGTCCACCGGCATTAACAGGGTCTTGGTCAGGTCAAAAGCAAAATCTTTGGAAGCAACAACCGAATCTAAAGTAGAAATAAGCCTGCCTTGATGTAACATTGGCGGCTCTCATTTCTCAAATGGCTTGTCCTCAATGGGATCTTCAGAAGCTTCTCCAACTATTGTCTTACCAGTCTCCCTCTTCCTCTTCTTCGCTCTTGTAGCAACCGAAACAGAGGGTTCGGCAGCAGTAACATGAGTTCCAGAAGCTCCAACCTCCAATTTCACATCCATGAGGCTCTTCATTTCGGCCTTCACTGAAGGAGCCTCCAAAGCATCAGAGGAGCCAAAAGCCTCAGCCTCCAAATCCACTAGCACTCTCCTTTTCGACATAGACCCACCCCTTGCGAAACTGGGAGTAGGAGAGGGCGTCCTCTCAGACGGTACAGCCTGGCTTCGACAGCGATTTGTAACCAAAGAAGTAAGGGATGTATCAGTCTTAGTGTCAGAATCTAGAAGGGATGCAGCAAGTCTCGCCTTCTTCGGAATGGTGGGGCGGTAAGTCGCTTGGTAATCCAATAGCTCGGGCGCGGACCTCTTCTTGTATCTCAAAACGGCTTTGATGGCCTCAGTGTTCTCCCGGTTCAACCTGCGCTGAAAACGGGAAGCCTCTGTAGAAAATGAGCACAACATTAGAGCAACATTCAAAACAAGGCAAGAAATACAAAAGACATTAGAAGGAAGAAATCGAACCTGGGTAGCCATCTTTCTGGGGCATCCGTTCGGACTGGAACTCAGTCTCAGCAGGGAATTCCTAATTACCTCTGACTTGCAGAAAATCATCATTATGTTTGTCTAAATCAGGCAAACTAGTCACCAGATGACAATCGATCGAACGAACACGGAGGTAGTACGTGCTGTGATCCTTGTTGTGTGAAAGAGTGTAGCAACCTAAAATGTCCCAGATGTCAAGATTCAAACCCAACCGCTTGTTAAGAGCAGACACACCACAGACGACTCAGAACAGGTTAACAGACACCTGTATAGGGACAAGTTGAACTTGGTGCAAAAATCGGCGCACTAAAGGGTCGAGGGGAAACCGAACCCCTCCCTCAACAATGGCTGCAACTGGAAAGGCGACAGTACTCTTAGTGCCCATACACTTGGCATCAACCTTTGCCAGCGAAAGGGTCACATCATCAGGGATATTATAATCTTGGCAAAACATAGCCATAGTCTCAGGGGTATTAACTAATGAGCGGAACTTCCCCATTAATCAAACCTAATGGGACAGAGACAAAACTCAGACAACAAGATGTCGGAGACGATGGTGCAAGGGCCAAACAAGACGATAAAAATAGAAAAAGAGAGGAAAAGAAGAACCACGGGGGAACCTACAGAGATCAGGACAGCGGTAGTGAGCAGGCGGCGCTGAAACGAGAACGGCAGCGGAACGTCTGGACAGAACACAGACGAGATTTGTTCAGAGGAACGAAAAGGGTTTTGAACTCTCCAAAAGTTTGAAAACAGACGAAGGGGTTTGATTGATAGCTCTAGAGCATTTATTGCACCAGCCGGCGTGAAGGTACACGAAGCACGAGCATCGGTATGGAATCGGCGCACCATCTCTACGCACTAATACCGCGCCGCCATGTGTCACCATGAAAGGACACATGCAGGGGGTGTGTGTTAGGAATGAACCAACGCTAAGGCCAAACTGGGGCAGATCTGAAGCGATACGACGCTTGGAGTACAGAACAATAGCTCTTCCCAAGGGGAACCTTAGCGCGAGTTAGGGGGCAAATGAAGGGGCTAGATATAAAATGGGTCGGATCCACGCCTTGGGCCGGTCGAATCTTCTAAACCCAAATCTAAACGGGTCAGATGAACATATGGGCAAGCCAACTAAGCCCAACTCCATTACCAATAGTCTACCCAAGTCCTCAAGCACTTGGGCTTAACTCGCAGTGGAAAGGCCAGCCCAGCTACGATACTGGGCTAGGCCGAGTTGCCGGGCTCAATCTATGGGTCGAGCTGATAGGCCGAACCCATCGTCAGAACTAAAGTGGGCACAAAGATATCCGAATGGACCAGCCCATCTCTATAAATGATCTTGTAAAAGGCCGAGCCGAGGCACAACATCACCGAGCTGAGGCACAATGGTACCGAACTGAGGGAATCTCTCAGAGAAACGTGGAAGTTGTGAGTATATGCATATGCAAGTTGCCACCTCAGCTAGCCCCCTGCACCTAGAATCACGAAAACAGTTAAACTAGAGGAATATGGTTTGTTATCAGCATGACTACAATGAATATATGCACCCCTTGGGTTAACTACCAGATGGTCCCCCACCTTGGGCAATGCTAAAAGGAAACTTGGCAGCACTAGTGCTCCAGGAAACCATCTTGGGCAACAAGCAAGGAGTTTTATATAAACTACACAGACTTCACATGGAAGGTAACTAATCTAAGCTGAGCCCTATTTACTAAAACTCAACTCTCTACACTTATGGAGCACTTGACTTCTTCTCCGATTACTCATTCCCACACCGGAGGGGTTTTCCGGCCAACCCCGGTCGGGCAGCTCTTACGGTATTCCTTGCTGCAGGACCTCAATTCCTGGATAGTTGTAGACACCCATTTTTGACCGACCTTAAGACTCAGACGTCACCGATTGAGCGCTCGGTGATGTTGCATATTGCGCTCGTTCAGAAGTCTCAGAATCGCGGCCGTGCGCCCTACTTCCGGACTTCCGAACTTCCGAACTCTCTTCTGTGCCTTGCCTCGGTTTGCGAACCAGACTCGGTTTTCTCTGTTTTCTTTCCTGAGGGAAGGGAGTGGTCCTGTAGGCTATCTCTCGGTGGCCGTGGGCTACATTTCGTGGCCGTAGGCCATTTTGCCCATTTCGGAGCCCGGTTCCCGGTTTTCGGAGCCGTCAGGCCGTGTGCCTCAGTTCGGGACCGCCCAACCATCTCCGATTTCTCCGGTTTTTGGCAAGTGCCTCTGTTTTATCATTTCAAGGAACACTGGGGCCTCTGATGCCCACTTCGTGGCCGAACACCACTTTCGGTGCTTACAGCCTATTTCGGGACCCCAAACTGCGTGATTTGGGCCCGAGCATTCATTCGCATCGGTTTTTGTTCATTTTTGGCGAGTGCCTCTGTTTTATCATTACAAGGAACACTGGGGCCTCTGATGCCCACTTCGTGGCCGAACACCACTTTCGGTGCTTACAGCCTATTTTCGGGGACCCCGAACTGCGCGGTTTAGGCTCCGAGCATTCATTTTGCATCGGTTTTTGTTCAATTTTGGCAGGTACCTCTGTTTTAACATCAGGAAGATCACTGGAGGGTGGGAGGCCAGCAATTGTTCCAGAAAACTAGTTTCGCTCCTCCGGCGCCCGTTTTGCTCACTTCCGGGCCAATGTTGAACACCCTGGGGATATTTTCTTCGAGCCGGGGACTACATATTTGTGATGAGGGCACATGGTAGGACACCAAAAAGTGGTGGTCGGCCAGCAATTGTTACTTTCATTTTAGAGCCTCTCCTTCAAGTGCAATGTTGTGACTCCTGTTTCAGTGTTGCCAAATTCCAACCATGGAACCTTGTTCTACATACATGGGAGGACACCAAAAAGTGGTGGTCGGCCAGCAATTGTTACTTTCATTTTTGAGCCTCTCCTTCAAATGCAATGTTGTGACTCCTGTTTCAGAGTTGCCAAATTCCAACCTTGGGGCCTTGTTTTACACACCTGGGAGGACACCAAAACATGGTGGTCGGCCAGCAATTCTTCACTTCATTTTTTGGCCATGGCCGGCCGGCCAGGGGGAGTGGCTGGCCGACCAGTTGGGGTGGCCGGCCGGCCACCTTCAAGAAAGGCACCTGGCCGGCCAGCTTTCTGCTTTTGAACCCTTTATAGCTGTCCAGCTGCTTTTCAAAATATCCCAGCCCTCCGGGGGATATTTTGGGAGGGAAAGCTTGGATGCATTTCCCTTCCCTTTTACACCCTTTTTGATCCATTTAAGGGGCTGGACAGCTCCTTTGTTGAGGTTTACAACATTTCATTTCAAGAGCTTCTCTCCCAAAACCTTCATTTCCATAGCCAAAAACCCTAAAAAGCTTCAAGCTTCTAGCTCCTTTCTTCATCAACCCTAAGCACCACCATCACCACCTCCATTCCAGCAGCAAAGGAGTGATTTTCAAAGGCTAAGGACCAACAATTTCAAGCCAAGAAGCAACAAAAGACTTGTCTCCAAGGGTAAGACTCTATTTCCGTTTTTTGAGCACAATTTTGAGTCAATTCTTTACCCTATTTTCTTTTTGTTTTGGGCTCCGACCCCTACTGGTTTTAGGCTCATTTTGAGCCCCTCTACAACTTTGTAGAAGGGCTCAACTCTGTTTGGTGTCTCCATGATGCACCTCTTTCAATACCACTCTTTAGGCCAATAAATTGCATGCTTTGTTTGGCTTTTGAGTGATCCATTTTCGAGTCTGATATATACTGTGAGTGGGCCTATTTTGAGCCCCTCTTCAACATTGAAGAAGGGCTCCATCATGTTTGGTGGCTCTATCATGCACTTGCTTTGTAATTCTTCCAATTTACCGTAAAATTGCATGATTTATTTGGCCTATTTATGATCTGATTTGGAGCATCTCATGAACTAATATTATGCTTATTTTGAGCCCCTCTTCAACATTAAAGAAGGGCTCAACCTTGTTTTCATGCTCTACATGCCCACTTGTTTTGAATTCATGTTCTACCCTTGCTTTGCATGCTATTTTTAGCTCATGAGTGATCTGTTTCCGAGCATGAAATATACTGTGATTGGGCCTATTTTGAGCCCCTCTTCAACATTGAAGAAGGGATCAACCATGTTTGGCCCTTCTGTCAAATACTTGTTTTGTAATTCTTCATATTTTCCGTAAAATTGCATGCTTTGTTAGGTTTGCTTAGCTTCTGTTTTCAGCCTTCATCAGGCTTATAAAGTGTCTTATTTTGGCCCATTCTTCATGTTTTGTTAAGGGTCTTAGGTTGTTTGGTGCATGCTTTTGGTACCTCATGTTATAGCCTTTGTTGGCTCATTATTTTGCATGCTATGTTTAGCTTATCTACACACTGTTTTGGGGGATGTCATCTCTTGTAAATGTGCATATTTTTGGCCCCTCTTTAATGTTGTAGAACTGTTTTTTTCAGTTTGAACATTGTAGATACCACTTTCTTTGTAAATCTCCTCTTTTCCCCCATTTTTGCAAGCTATTTTTGCCATGCTTGTGATCATTGTTTGGCCATACTTTGTACTGAAGAAATGCTAGTTTAGGGGCTGCCTTGCTACTGTTTTACATGTTATGTCCATATTGTGCATGTTTAGTAGGGCTGTAGGCCATTTCGGGTGCATAACATTGCATTTCGGGCATCGGGTGTAATTTTGTCATAATTTGGGGGCTATTTATGCATCATTTTAGCTGCTGAAATTTGCATTTCCCATATGCCATATATCGCATCTCATTTGCATGCCATTTCATGCCTGTATGTCACCGCCTCGGTTTGCGTGCCCGCGTGCACGCATTTCGAGGCGCTTCATTTTTCATCTCACGGCATCTTATGTGAGTGCGACTGAGGTCCTCTCATGTTAGTGTAAGCCCAATCTGCATTTTCCATGTCATTTGCATTACGTATGCCACCGCCTCGGTTTGCGTGCCCGTGTGCACGCATTTCGAGGCGCTTCGTTTTTATCATTCCGGCATCCTATGTGAGTGTGGCTGAGGCTCCCTCATGTTGGTATAAGCCCATTATTGCATTTTGCATGTCATTTCACATTCCTCGATTTGCGCGCCCGTGGGCACGCATTTCGAGGCATCTCATTTTAGTCTTATTGCATCTCATTTCCTATGTCATTTCATGCCTGTATGTCACCGCCTCAGTTTGCGTGCCTGTGTGCACGTATTTCGAGACAGCTCATTTTTATCATTCCGGCATCCTATGTGAGTGTGGCTGAGGCTCCCTCATGTTGGTATAAGCCCATCATTGCATTTCGCATGTCATTTCGTGCTTCTCGGTTTGCGTGCCCATGGGCACTCATTTCGAGGCACCTCATTTTTATCATTCCGGCATCCTATGTGAGTGTGGCTGAGGCTCCCTCATGTTGGTATAAGCCCATCATTGCATTTCACATGTCATTCCGCATTCCTCGGTTTGCGTGCCTGTGGGCACGCATTTCGAGACATCTCATTTTCATAGCATTGCGCATGCTAGGTTGTATATTAGTTGCATTCATGCATACCATGCATATTGCACGGGAAACGAGGCGCGTTTCGTACTCCGAGTGACGGAACGGGTCTCAATTCCCAAGTCACCGAAACTCCGGATTACCCATGATGGAGTTAGGTTCTTGTTGTAACATTCATCTGCATTCATCTTATATTGAGTTGTGCAATTCGGCTCCTCGGCCATCATGCATCGATATGCGTGATTGGTGGCACGAGGATCGAGGCATGCATATATTTGTGAAATACATTGCTATGCCCTTTTCTTGCTCTCTGTTGCAGCAAAATCAAGGATCAGCAACTTTTCGGAGTTTGGCACGCATTTCGAGAAATATTGCAAACAGAGGCTAATTGGGGCATCCCAATGGATTTTCGCGAGAAAGCAGCCCGTCATTCATCAGTGGAATCAAGGCAGTCCCTGGCTTGCATGCCAGTTTTACTTTTTTTTGTAATTAATTTGTCAATTAATTAGGAATCTGTATTATTCTTTTATTCGGACTGTATTATTTATTCGGACCCTCTGCGTGAGGGCAATCTTGTAATAAGTGTGGGTGAGTGTGATGTATGTCTTCCAACCCCACGTCTTTCTTCCCTTTTATTTACCCGCTTACGATGGTTAGATATAGGGCATATTTCAATTAGCATACAGTATGACAGCATGTTTGCATCATTCATCTGTTTGCATGCACCGGGCTCGGCGCATCATACAAACTGCATTTGTATTTCAATTCCAAATTGAATACTTGTTAATTGTTGCATCTCATATGCCATGTTTTAGAATAGCCGAGCCTGCTATAGTTGCATTTTTACATGTGTTGCATTAGGCAAATCTGTATCTAGGATCATGCATGATTTCTAATCAGTTTTCTGTTTTGGCTTGGAGTACTCGGTAAGTTTTACGCTTTAGCATCCTTGCATGTGTGTGAGTGACTGCCATGAAAGCATGCTTACCATGAGGCTAAATGCTTATGTGATATAACTGCCTTGAATGCCTGTGGGTGGAGGTTGAGTTATCTGAATTGGAGCAATTCGTTAATTGTTTGTTTTAAGCCCACTAGATAGTGGCAAAATCGCTGTTTTCTAAGCCCACCCGAGGGTGGCAAATCCACGTTTTAGCCTACCTACGGGTAGCACCATCACACCATTTTCAAACAAACAAACATGAAATGTTTTGTTCCAATTCAGGCGACTTGGTCTATACTTGTTTGCTGCGAGCATCACATAGTAACCTAGGCTAATAACCGGAATAAGAACTCGCAATGTTTTCAAAAAAAGATATCATGGTTAGTAGAGGCCGGTCTTTGACCGGGCGAGCGGGGGTGCTCACGATGTGACCTTCCCCAATCGTACCCAAGTTCCCGAGCCAACTTTGGTGATGACGGACACGTGGCCTTTTGGCACCGAGTCAAGGTTTCCTAAATTTCCCATTTTAAAATATTTAGGTGGCGACTCTGTTATCTGGCAAAGCAGTCCATGTTTGGTACTTCTTTTCTAAAAAATCTGTTTTTCTTCAAAACGATTTGCTAGAGTTGGACTCTTTGGTTCAGATTTAGAACCGCAACAAAATCGAGTCCGAACTGTAGCGAGGTCCCTCGCGGGCTTGTTACAGTTTCTGGCGACTCTGCTGGGGATTTAGAGAACTTGACTCGAACTCATGATATCTGGCTTTGACTACACTTGTGTGTTTCTTTGCATTGCATTTGCATCGGTGCGCCTAGGACACCGTGTTTGCCATATGCCATTGCCGAACGATTTGCCGGAGGCTTGTCTTGTCAAGTCATGTCCGTAAGGCTGATCGGCTCTGGGCTCTGACAGCATGGGAACACAAACCCCGGTTTTACCGGGGCACCCTTTTTTGACCATTCGACCTAGTGCATATTCGGATCCATAGTGACCATTCCAAATTAGGACAGGTTGCTTACCCGTTTATAGGTTGTTTGAAGCCGCTGCGTGCGTAGTGAAACCCTAGCTCCTGACAAAATAGGACAGGGAAACCCTACCCCAACATAGGGGTGTTTTGGCTCTCACTTATCTGTTATGTGCTTGTTAGAGTGCGTCTCTACAGGGAATGCATGTATCAGTGTTTGAGTTTGAGCATCAGGCCTGCGGGCATCAGTTTTTGAGATTCGGCATCACGCCTGCGGGCATCATGTCAGTTATTTGAGAATCGGTTGCCTGCGGATATCAGATTCAATTTTGGGGAACAGTGATTCAGGGGTATTGGCCAGTGTTTAAGGACAGTTCATTTTCCAGCTTATCAACTGTGTGTTGTATGCCCGACTGTGCGTTGTGTGTATTTAAATTAAGCTGTTATGCTGCCTGTTTTTCTGGTCATTTATTTCCTTTTTGCTTTATTATCTTTTTGCTATGGCAGTTTGTAGCACAATTGCTTCTGAACCAGTCGATACTCCCCAAGCAATTTGGATACGAGGTCGCCGACTCAATCGATCCGAGGATCTAGTTGACGGACATCCAGTGTTCCACTCGCTACCCCCAGTTATTAGAAGAAGGCCGAGGAGGCGCAGTCCATCAGAACAGAGATTACCGGGACAGCAGTCTGTTTTAGTAGCAAACAATCAGGTTGAGATTTCCGTGTCTGCCATAGAGATACATTTACCAGTTATTCAGATGGAGCCACAGAATACATCAGGGATGGAGGCGATGATGCGCCAGATGCATGAGAGCATGAAACAGATGCAAGATGATGCTATCCGCCAGGCGGAGTTTTCTAAACAACAGGCTGCGGTCATGGCCCAGCAGTCTGAGCTGATCACCAGATTACAACAGCAGAACGCAGCGTCTGCGTCACAACAGGTCCCTCCTCCGCCAGGGGCCCCATTACCTGAACAGATACCTGCTGGCCAGAATGCCCCTCCAAATCCCCAGAACGCCCAAAATATCCAGAATACCCTCCCAAATCTACAGAACATTCTGCCAAACTTGCAAAACACTCAAGAGGACACGGGTCTTCCAACGGGGTTGGCTCCGCCCCCGCTTCTGCCGCAACTGTCCAAGAATCTCACACCCAATCACCCGGACTCTCCATTCGAGTTCGAGGTAGATCAGACAGCTCTGAAGCTGAGTAAGCTGGAAAAGCTCTTTAAGAAATCGCAAGGGGTGAAGGCCATCCCAGACATTGAAGATGGCTACACTGATGTGGCCGTAACATTGCCGGACAGATTTAAGATGCCCCAGATCGATCGCTTCGATGGATCCGGGGACCCCATGGTCCACCTCCGGCTATTTTCAGACATCCTGAGACCAATGGGCCTAACCCGACCGCAAAAGCTTTCCCTGTCCGGTCGAACTTTATCGGGTGTGGCATCCACTTGGTACGCAAAGCTGGAAGATGATGTGAAAACAAACTGGGATGAGATGGCTGAGGCCTTCCTTGCACAATATTCGTACAACACGCAGATCGAGATTACA